>JAOXYD010000135.1:19792216-19807408 GCA_028565735.1 Pinacopodium congolense | reverse complement strand
GATCCACTTTTGGTGGCAACCACAGAGCATACAATAAGTAGATATACGCACCTAAGACTAGCTCTGATACCACTTGTTGTGAAAATTGGGATGTGGATAGAGCAAGGTCGTAGCTTAAATGAAACTGAAAATATTGAAGATAAAATAGACACACAGATTTTACGTGGAAAACTCCTAAATTAGGGTAAAAACTACGGACAAGGTAGAAGAATTTTTACTACTGAAAAATTGAAGAATTACAAGGAGAAAACTAGATAACAAAAATACACAAAATATTTTTGTCTCTCTCTTTTTCTTTCTCTCTTCTCTCACCTCACTTCTCTTTCTTTTTTTTTTCCCGTTTTTCTCTTGTGTTTTGCTCCTTACCTCTCCTGCCTATTTATAAGCAGGAGAGTTTGATGATGGCTAGCCACTTGGCCAGCCATTACCATTGTCGACAGTTATGTGGTAACACAGATTTTTTGCTTGTATAGTATAACAAAAGATAACATGTGTAACACGTTCTATGTCATAAAAGACTGAAACAATATACAATATTATTTATTACACATATAACCACATACAATATAATTTTTTACGTGCCAAAGTTAAAATACTTGTTTTATATGATGGTGTTTTGTACTTTTTCTTTAATTTTTTAATTGAGAATAATGTCATGAGGTTCTAATGTAAATAAACTAAAAAAAATAAGGGACAAATGATGATTTTAAAAACTTAAAAGGATGAAATATAGTATAATTTATGTCGATTTATTGCAAGTTCTAACGTCTACTGTTGATTGAAGCTGAAAGTTGACGACCACTCTTGGTCAACAAAGATTCTCGGTTGTAACAGTTAAGAGGGAATTTTCTCCCAAGATTTGTGATCAAGGAAGACTCTTACACTTGAGATTAGACCATATGTCAGCACATGTTACACCAAACCAAGACTCCCTCAATTCTAAATTCACTGCAACTATGTTAAATATATTTGTTCTCTTTAGTTTTTTTAGAAGAAAAAACAGAGAAAATTAAGAATAAAAGCAAGAAATGAGAAAAACTGATATGATGCAGTAAAAGGGAATATTTTATTCATTCTGGTGCATTATAATTATAGTAAAAATATCTTAACTGAATAGTTAATGAATAAAAAATTACTGCATCAACCAAAATTTCTCATAATATTAACAATATCCTATAGAATAGAACTTATTGACTCGAAAAACAAATTCTAGTTATTGTCTAAAACTAATCAAAGAAAACTTCAATGTGCTAGTCTTGAAACAAATTATTAACACTCCTCCTCGCTTTAGGCACTGAAACTTCCAATTATTTTGCTTAGGTTAGATTTAGAAACGTTTTAGTTTTTAGTTTTAATTTCTTGTTTTTCTAAATATAAAAATAAAAAAGAAGCATTAATACAGTGCAAAAATTGAAAAAAAAAACATACAAACTAATACAAAAATACAAAAATCACAAATAAAAACTATAAAAAATTACAATCCATAACCTAACTAAACATCACCTTAGTAACTCAAATTTACCAATTGGAAGTGGCTTTGTGAACAAATTTGCTAGTTGATCTTCAGACTTGCAGTAAGTAAGTTTCACTTTTCCAGTTTGTTGCACTTCCCTCAAGAAGTAAAGCTTAATATTGAAGTGTTTTTTCTTTCTATGGAATACTGGATTTCGTGAAATTGAAATTGTTGCTTGATTATCAACAAAAATCTAAGTACCTTCATTTTGCACCATGTGTAAATCAAATAGAACTTTTCTTAGCCATAGAGCTTGATTTGCTGCTGCAATTGCTGTAATAACCTCTGCTTCTACAGTGGATTGTGCTGCAATCTCTTGTTTTTTTTAACACTATGAAAAAACACCTGAGCCTAGGTTAAAACAATATCTTGAGGTACTTTTCATGTCATCAACAGAACCACCCCAATCACTATCTAAAAAACCACCCAACTTGAAGTTCTAACTCTTCTCAAACTTGACACCACAATCAAGACAGCTCTTAATAAACCTTAAGACTCTTTTTGTTGCTCTTAAATGTACTTTACTAGCACAATGCATAAAATAAGATAAGAAACTTACAACAAATAGAATATCAGGTCTTGTTGCTGTAAGATACATCAAGCAACCAATCAAACTTCTGTAATAGCCTTCATTATCTTTACTAGCACCATATTCTTTACTTAGCTTCTCTTTTTGACCCATTGGTGTGTTTATTGCTTTGCACTCCTCCATCTAAAATTTCTTCAAAAATTCCTTTGCATACTTATTTTGATAGATAAAAACTTCATTTTTTTCTTTGCTAGACCTCTAAGCCAAGAAAGTAAATCATAAGGCCAAGATCTGTCATCTCAAAGACTTGCATCATCTCTTATTTAAACTCCTCAATCATCTGTTCATTATCTCCTATTACCAAAAGGTCATTAACATAAAGAGATATAATAAGAACATAACTACCCTTTAGTTTAACATAAAGAGTAGCTTCAGATAAGCTTTTTGTGAAGCCTAAGCTTAGAAAAAGTTCATCAATCCTGTTGTACGAAGCTTTTGGAGCTTGCTTTAGGTCGTAAAGAGCCTTTTTAAGCAATTAGACCTTATCCTCTTCACCTTGCACATCAAAACGTTCTATTTGTTCCATATAAATTTCTTCTTATAGAACACCATTTAGAAAAGTTGATTTGAAATCTAGCTGAAACACTTTCCAGCCTTTTGTGTTGATAAGGCTAACAACAACTTAATAGTGTCTAGTCTAGAAATAGGAGCACACGTTTTAGAATAATCATCACCAAAAATTTGAGTATACCCCTTGACAACAAGCCTTGCTTTGTGTTTGTTGATGGGGTTATTAGTGTTTAGCTTCGTTCAATACACCTACTTTACTCCAATGATCTTTCTACCCTCTGGTTTGTTGACTAATTCCTAAGTTTTGTTCTTGTGAATCATTGACATCTCCTCCTTCATTGCTTTCTTCCACTTCGGGTCTTTAAAAGCTTCTTCATGATTAGCAGGTTCACATAATGCTACATAGCATCTTTGATAGATGTCTAAAAGTAATCTTGTTCCTCTAACTAGTGGATCATCTACCAATTTATTTTTCCACTGGTTTGTTGTCTCCTTTTAAAAAGAATTGCTTTTAAAGTTCTTTTGGTTCCTTGTGAATTTTCCCAGTCCCATTGCTCATCCTCATTAAAGTGAACATCTATAGTAATCACCATTTTTCCTATTTGAGGATGATATACTTTGTAGGCTTTTGAAATTGTGATTTAGCCAACAAAGATACTTAGAATTGCTTTTTTGTCAAGCTTGTCTCTCTTAACCTATTGAATATAAGCAAAACATAAACCATATATTTTGAGAAAACTTAGTGAAGGTATATACTCATACCAAGCTTCAAATGGAGTTTTGTCTTCAACAGCTAGACTTGGAAACTGATTTTGCAAAAATATTGCTATATTGGCCACCTCTGCTCAAAAACTTTTTGGCAACCCCTTCTTATGCAACAGGCATCTAGCCATCTCCATGACATATCTATTCTTCCTTTCACTCACTCTATTTTGTTGTGGTGTGTAGGGAGCAGTGAATCGATGTTCTATGCAAGCTTCATCTCAAAACAGGTTACATTCTATAGAAGTGTACTCCTTTCCATTATCAGACCTTAAGATTTGAATTTTGCAGCCGCTTAAAATTTTCAACATTTTTTTCAACTTCCAAAATACTCTAGCAAGTTCATACTTGAACTTTAGGAAATAAATCCAACACATTCTAGTAAAATCATCAATAAAAGAATGTAATATTAGCTACCTTGAAGTGATGGTATTCTTTGATGTCCCCTCACATCTGTATGAACTAGTTGCAGCTTGTGTGTTGCTATTTAGGATGATTTAGGAAATGGTTTCCTACTTTGTTTACCAAATTGACAAGCATGACAATTTGGCAAGTGATCAACCAGAACTAGTAAACTTCTTGTCCCTTTATCTTTCTTCATCTTAAGCATTCTTTGAAGATGACAATGCCCAAGCCTGTTATGCCAAACTTCAGTGTTATTGACATTGGTGGAATAAGCTGTGTGCTGCTCCTTCGTAGGATCAAATAAGAAGCTTTTCCCTTTCATTTTGATAAGTACAATCTCCTTTCAAGTGGCATCGTAGACGTGATAATACAAGTCTTCAAAGGACACCTTAAATCCTTTTTTAATTAATTGGTCAACACTCAGCATATTTTGATCAATGTTAGGTACATAAAGAAAATTTGAAATAGTTTTTGTACCTAAACTAGTTGTCATTGCAATGGTTCCTTTTCCTTTTGTAGCAATATAGCCACCATTTCCTATCCTAACTTTAGTCATTACATTAGCCTTTAACTCCTTAAAAAGAGTTTTGTCAAAGGTCATATGGTTTGTTTAACTAATGTCAATGAGCCAACTTTCTGAGGAGACCTTTGTAAAGAAACATGTTGCCACAAAAATTTGGTCTTCTTTATCTTGATCAGCTACATGGACTTCTTCCCCTAGTTTCTGAGATTTGCTTTTGCAAATCACAGCTTCATTTCCAAGCTAATTACACTTGCTGCACTTTGCATCAGGCCTCTTCCAACACTTGAATGGAGAGTGACCCATTTTTCCACAGTGTTCACAAGGCGGGAAATTTCTGTTTGAGCTTCCACCTTTGTTTCGAGTGCGACTGCTTCAACTACTTCCAGAACTTTCCTGTTAGTATTTGACTGACAAGGCTCCTTTTACGGTACACTCTTGTCTCATAAGTCTCCTTTGTTCTTAATTCTGAAAAGCATTCAACAGTTCTGCAAAGGTGATCTTAGACAGATCTTTAGTATTTTCCAAGGTTGTTATTGAGGCTTCATATTTTTCAGGCACTGTAACAAGAATTTTTCAACAATTCTTGAATCATCAAATTTAGTGCCAAGAAGCCTTACCTTGTTGGTAATGCCAAGCAATCTGTCTGATATTCCTTTATTGTCTCAACATCTTTCATCTTTTGCAACTCAAATCCCCTGATTAGGTTAAGCACTTGCATTCCTCGTATTATTTCATCTCCTGCGTATTCCATCTTCAAACGCTCCCAGGTTTCTTTTGCTGATCTGAGATTCATGATATTTGTGAAAACCATTGTTGAAACACCAGCAAACAATGATGCTTTGGCCTTTGATTTTCTGATCTTCTTCTCTTTGTGGCTTTTCATCTGATCTACCATAGGATTGTTTGGCAGCGGAGCAACTTCGTAATCTTCTTCGACGACTTGCTATAGATCCAAGGCCTCAATATAAGTTACCATTCTAACAACCCAAAGTTGGTAGTTTTCTTCGTCAAAAAAATGTGGAGCATCTTGAGAAAAATTGGGAAAATCAGTTTATGCTTCTATGGATACTCACATGTCCCGTAAGAATGAAAGCTCTGATATCGAATGTTAGTTTTTTTAGAAGAAAAAACAGAGAAAACGAAGAATAAAAGCAAGAAATGAGAAAAACTGATATGATGCAACAAAAGGGAATATTTTATTCATTATGGTGCATTACAATTATAGTAAAAACATCTGAAATGAAAAGATAATGAATGAAAAAATTACTGTAACAACCAAGATTTCTGATAATACTAACAATATCCTAAAAATAGGACTTACTGACCGGAAAAAAATTCTAGTTATTGACTGAAACTAATCAAAGAAAACTTCAACGTGGTAGTCCTGAAGTAAATTATTAACAGTTCTTGAGAGCATTTGAGTCAACTGCTTCTCCTTCTCCGAGCTCAGTAGATATGTTACCAGTACTTCAATTATAGGACCTTCACTTATATATATATATGGAAAAAACTACTCATCCAACAAATCTGAATATTCATTACCTATTGCCTTATTATAATAATAATATATTATTATATAATTATTTTTTATATTTTTAATAATAATAATATATTATTATTATTATTATAAAACTGCCATAATCAACCATAAGAGGCCAACCTTATACATGAACAACCCTTTACAAGCATCACCAAGTACACGGAAACTAGCATTTCAATTATTCTTACCAATTAGTTATTCATTTCAGCTATAGTTTCACATAAACCAATTCTTGAGAGTTTAGAACTGCTGCTTAATTTGTTCAAAAAATGGAGGAGAAGATGATTGCCAACCTGCCAGAGGAAGAACATCTACAAAAAGCCTTTGAATGGGCAACAAAAGACTGATACAGACCTTTACATGTCTAGAACTGACTTTGGCTTTAGTGCATTTCCTCTCATCCCTAGATATTTTCCATTCTTCTAATTGACATTAAAGAAAGAAGTTAATTGTTATGGCTTGTAAGTGTTGGACAGCAAAATACCAACGTGGATAGGCAAAAACAATAGAGTTATAAAGCTAAAGTATATTCTGTATTATGAAGTAAATTGTTGTCAAAATATAAATCAAGAAATATGCCTATATATATAGGCTTACAAAATCAATCCTTAATAAACTAAACTATGACCATTTAACTTAAACAAAGACTCTAACTAGGACTTAATTTATCTTTATCTAACAACTACAATTTAATTTCAAGTTTATTATCTAACAATAAGATTTCTATCAAAATCTTGTATGAATTTCATAAATGTCAACTTGGTGGGAGCAGGCATGAGATTGTGGGAGTTCTACAGAGGTGGGGGCAAGGTAGAGAAATTCAAGGCTGGTGATAGAGTGGGTGTGGGATACTTCATTGGATCATGCCACTCATGCGACAATTGTAAAAATGACCTCGAGAATTATTGCTCAGAAATGATATTCACATACAGTGGGAAGTACTGTGATGGAACTATCACACATGGAGGCTTCTCCGACTTTATGGTGACTAACGAACACTTAGTTGTTAGCATCCCCGACACCCTTCCTCTCAATGTAGCTGCTTCTCTCCTCTGCGCAAGCATGACATTGTATATTCCCTTAAGATACTATGGACTCGACAAACCAAGAACTCACTTAGGTGTGGTTAGGCTTGGTGGGTTGGGTCATATAGCTGTCAAATTTGCCAAGGTAATGGGTGTGAAGTTGACAATCATTAGTACATCTCCTAACAAGAAATAGGAAGCCATTGAGCGCCTAGGTGCTTACACATTTTTTATCAGCCATGATCAAGATCAAATGCAGGTAAGATTATAACTCTCTTGTCTTTATGCATGTCTTCTTTAAATTATATATCTTACATGTTGTTGATCATGTAGGATGCACAGGCTCACTGGACAGTATATTTGACACAGTATCAGTAGTACACCCATTACTGCCATTGCTATGTCTACTCAAGTCTCATGGAAAGCTGGTTTTAGTGGGTGCCCTAGAAGGCAAGCCTCTAAAACTACCTGTGTTCCCTTTACTCATGGGTATATTGTATTCTTTGCATTATTTTGTTTACATTTTAATTAAACCAAAGTTCGTTGTTTACAAACTCGTTGTGGAAATGGCAGGGAGGAAAATAATGGGTGGTAGCATTATTGGAGGAATGAAAAGGACACAAAAGATGTTTGATTTTGCAACAAAACACTGTTAGAAATAATAAACATGACTTTTCATATTCTGCAGCAACTTTGAATGAGCAGTTGAATAGTTAAAACTCAACCAATTAAGGTCATTTATGATTCGTTTTAAAGTTCTATGTGTTTAGATTTAGATGAATTAAACTTTATGTTATTTGGAATTACCTAGAGAGAGTTATGGTGGAATAAAAGCATATTGGTCAGTTTTTGCTGTTATAAAAATTTTATGTGTCAGTGAAAGTTTTTCCCTCTTTGTATTCTAGCATTAATTAGCTTTTAAGTTGACTAGTCTAGAATTCTCCATTTGACACTATAAATAGCCATGTATTGTTTCATTTTATGCAAGTGAGTCAAGAATAAGAATTCTATTACAAGATTCCTCTTCTTCCATTATTTGTGTGAGTGAGAGTTCTTCTTTGTGTGTGAGTGTACAAACTTTTGAGAGTTTTTTTTATTTTTTCCAACATCTTTGATGTTATTGTTGTGATTTATCACTTGCTATTTTCTAATTCGATAATTATGTGAATTGATTATGAAAAGATTTCTAGAAATTTTTAGTTTTGAAATTTTTGTATTTAAAGATGTGTTATGAGAATTATGTAAGAAAAAATTGTTTAAAACATTTCCTATTTTCTTCCTGCCATTTTAAGTTTGTAGTTTTTGCCTTCTTTTGAAGATTTTATGCTTACAAATTAGTTTCAGAGCGATTTTCTTGAGAGGGCTGTGAGAGTTTGAGGTATATCCCACTGAAAAACAATCTAGACCTATTCAAAACAAAACTCATCCATCTATTATAATTTTGAAACACCTTTTGCAACTATTACTTCTTCTGTGTTTAAAAGTGAAAATTATCAGGTATAGGCAATCAAAATATAAGCTTATATTGATGCAAGTAATCTTTAGGAAGTTATGAAGGAGAACTACAAAATCCCTCCCTTATCTAAAATCCAATAATTGCACAAATAAAGAGTCAAAAGGAAAAAAAGGCAAAGGAAGTCAAAAGTAAAAGCATGCTTGTTTACTATTGTCTCTTCATAATCTTTACCAAAATTATGACCCTAAAACCAGTAAAGGAGATCTACGATTTTCTTAAGCATGAATATGGGGGGCAATAAGAGAATCAAAGGGCTGCAAGTACTGAATTTAATTAAGAAGTTTAACATGTAAAATATCAAGGAATCAAAGACAATCAAAGAGTATTCTAAAATACTTTTGACCGTTGAAAAACATAATATGATTATATTGTTTGGAAATGAATTTCCTAAATCTAAAGCAGTTGAAAAGATTTTTATTTTTTTCCTTAAAAAGGCCTAGAGTCACAACTTCTTCTCTGTAAAATTCTAAGGACTTTTAAAGCATTTCTTTGACAAAATTATTAAATGCTCTATAGGGTCAGGAACAAAGAAGGCTTATAAGGCAAGAAGGCTCAGTTGAAAAGGTACTGCAAGCTAAACTAGAAGTTAATCAAGGCAACAAAGGAAAGAAAAAGATAAGAAAAAAGAAAAAAGAAGAGTGGACTCAAACTACAAATAGTAGCAATGGAGGTGAAAACAAGTCATCATGTCCTCCATGTCAATCTTGTAGGAGGAAAAATTATCCTCATTTTAAGTGTTAGAGGAGGCCCAATGTAAGATGCAACAAGTGCAATCAATTAGGTCATATTACAAAAATATGGAGGAATAAAGGACATTAACAATAGCAAATTGAGATTAACATTGTAAATCAACAGAAGGAGAAGCATTTACTTGTTGTTACTTGCTTTGCTACTCAAAACTCAACTGAAGTTTTGTCATTGATAGTGGCTACACCAATCATATGACCTATAATCAACAAATTTTTCAGATTCGTGACAAGTCGAGAGTGTCAAAATTAGAATTCATTTAACTGTCAGAGGAAAAGGGACAATAACAACTGAAAGTTACATAGGTACAAAACTTTTAACTGATATTTCTTTTGTAATGGTATTAACTAAATTTTGATTAATGTGGGTTAGTTATTGTAGAAAGGTTTCAAAGTCATATTTGAAAATAAGGAGTGCGTGATCAAATGCTTAAATGATCTAGATACATTTAGAATCAAAATGAGAGGAAAGAACTTCTCATTGGACCCTATAAAGGAAGAGTAGGTTGTATTCTTAATCTCAATCAACTCAATTAAGCTGTGGTATATGAGACTTGGACATCTCAATTATATAACCTTACTTTTGATTAAGAAAATGGAAATGGTGAAAGGTCTACCTCTATTAGAAGAATACCTATCAAGCTACAGTGTTTGTCAATATGGTAAGCAAGCAAGGTCCATTCACAAAAATAGACTGGAGCGCATCTCAATAGTTGCTATTGATTCAAACTGATCTTTGTGCATTTTTACCTATTCCATCCTTAAAGAGAAGTAAATATTATGTTATATTTCTTAATTATCTAACAAGAATGTGTTAGATTTATTTCATGAGGTTTAAATCAGAGGTTACATATGTGTTTTGGAGATTCAAGGATTGAATTGAGAATCAAATTGGTTGCAAAATTCAAGTCTTAAGATCTAGTAATATCAAGGAGTACCCCTTAGAATATTTTAATCAGTTTTATGAAAAGGTTGGAATAAAGCATCAACTCACTACTCCCTGTATAATAGAACCATGATAGAGATAGGTATATATTATATGAAAAGGACATAGTATAAGAGTTTGTATAAAAGCAGCAGATATAATAATATACTGAATAGAATATCCATCGAAGCTATCAAATGAAACATTCCATTTGAGGCTTGATACAGATATAAATCCTCCTTTCATAATCTTAAAATATTTAGTTGCCTCTATTTCTTACATGCTCCTCATTCAAAAAGGGTCAAGCTGAATAAGAAGACAAAATCAGGAATTTTTATTAGTTATTATAGTATTACTATGGCTTACACGATTTTTCAACCTTAAATAATGAAGATTTTGGTAAGTAGGGATGCTTAATTTTTTTAAGGATGAAAAATGGAGCTGGGATAACAATAAAGAGCATCAAAATTTTGATCTTACATGCAAACATGATGATAATTTTAATAATTTACCTATAAAAGGAACTAGACTGTTTTTTGACATTTATTAGAGATGTAATGTTTCTATTCTTAAACATGTAAGACTTATAAATGCTACACAAGATCTAAGATGGACGGATGCAATGCAAGAGGAGTTAACAATGATTGAGAAATAAACCTAAGCATAGAAAAGTCATTAGTATCAAATAAGTATTTAAAACTAAGCTAAATGTAGATGGCTCCATTAACAACCATAAGGTAAAATTAGTTGTAAAAGTCTATAATTAAGTATTTGGTGTATAATACTTTAAAACTTTTGCTCCTATGGAAACATTAGATACTAACAAGTTATTGCTAGTACTAGCTACTCAAGATAGATGGAAAATGTTGAACTAAGGAAGGGTTGTAAGTTTTACCCAAAGCTTTGATTATTATATAGGCTAAAATTGCATTTACATTATATATGTTTTTAAAAGTGCATGAATTTTTCACTAAATAGGGAAAATTTTGTGTTTGAATCAATTGAAATATCTTAGCATTAAATAGTCTTTGAAATGGTTTTGGAATTTGTGTGAAATATTTGTGGAATAAAAGAAATAGTTTTGGAATAGTTTATAATTGGTTTTGAAAATAATAATTTCAAAATAAGCTTAATTTATCATAAACTAAGACATAATTATTTTAGAATTAACTTGATAGGTCTTGGTATTCAAGATTACTTTAAATAAGTTTTAAATTTTGTTTTAGTTTAATTGGAATTGGAAGGATAGGTTTTGAGTTGAAGATTAATGAATTTTGTAGTTTGAAAAACCTAAAAACAAAGTTTCCAATTATTCGGTCAACCAGTGCTTATGCTTCAATTAACTAATAGAGGTTTTTAACTACCATCGGTCTACCAATGCTAATATGCTCAATCAATCTATGTAACGTAAAATAGAATAACGAACTAGTTTTAATTATTCAATAAAATGATGGATTTATGTTCTCTAATAACTACTAAACCAAGTCTAACGACATTACAAGCTTGTAAACTATATAAATGAGACTGCTAAGGGTTGTTGAAGGATCTTTATGAACTTGCATGAGTGTTTTAAGCATATAAACTAATCAAAGCTTGTTTTTTAGCATTCATCTTATTTCTTTAAGGTTTAAAGCATGATTTTTTTTTGTTTGGAATCCAACAAAGCTTGTTTTATGGTTTGTTTATAAGACTTTCAAAAAGGTTTCCACGCATATATATCATCTTGAAAGCATTTAATCCCTTTGGTTATTAAGATTGAAATGGAACACAACTTTTAGGTGTATTTATTTTTGTTCAAATTTTCATTTTGATTTGTTAGGATTGGAATTGATTCAAAGATTCCTTTTTACCTTTAAAAAAATTTGTATGGGGTTTCTCTTCACCTTTCAAAATAAGAACCCAAAGAATATTTGTATCTTGTTTTTTTTATTTATAGTGAAATATTCAAACACAATTGTTGGAGAGTGGACTTTGACAATTTAGGTTATTACTAAACCATTATAAAAATCCCTTGTATATCCTACTTACTCTATTATTTAATTATCATTTGTTGTATTATTTCCTTATATTTATCTTGTAATCATTTACATAATATATAGGTTGAACTGTAGTTTAAATATTACTATTTAAAAAATCAATTTAAGTTGCTAATTTAAAATTTTTTTAAAACACCTAATTCACTCTCCTTTTTTGAGTTCCTTTAGGACTTACAATTCATATTACATCTAGGCTCACTTATACACATTTGATTTATAACAAAAATTAATAAAAAAAGATCTAGGATGACACACTTAATGGTTTCTATAAGTTAGTAGAGGGAAAACATTATTTTGTCCCCACTCTTTAATGGCAATTATTATCTTTATTGAAAAACAAGAATAAAATTCTTTCTTATGGCTGAAAACATATTTCTTATAGCTAGTAATAGATCATGCGTTTCGACCAAAGTAATTGGTGATCAAAAGATGCCTAAGGTTAAGGGCGAATGGAGTAGTGAGAATAAGAGAATGATATCTTTGAGTAATAAGGCTTTACACATTTTATTTTGTACACTTAGTAGAAATGAATTCGATAAAATATCAATATGTAAGACGGCCCTTAAGATATGGCACACACTTAAGGGCAAACATAAGGGTACTAGTTAAGTGAAGGAAACTAAAATGTCCATGCTTACAAACCAAGATGAAGTGTTCCACATGCATCATAATGAAAACATATTAAGGATGTACATAAGGTTTATTAATATTATTAATGCATTCAAAGGATTAGGAAAATCATATAATAATGTTGAACTTGTAAGAAAAATCTTTAGGTCTTTGCCAAAGACATAGGAGGCAAAGGTGATTGCCACTTAAGAAGTGAAGGATCTCAACACTTTGGCTTTGAAAGAGCTAATTAGGTCACTCCTCACATACAAAATGCATCTTAAGGAGAAAACAAAGGAGGAGATGGTAAGTAAGAAGAGGAATTTGGCATTCAAATCCTTAAAGGAAGATCAAAGTGATAAAGAGTCATCTTCAATTGAAAGTGAAGATGATGACATTGCTCTCATCACAAGAAAATTTAATAATTTTTTTAAGAAGAAAGGTTACTCAAGGAGAAAAGAGAAAGTTAAGAATGATTTTAGAAGAAAATCTACTATCATTAAGCTCTGAATATAGGAAATTGAGACATATAAGAAATTAATCTCCACTTCTCAAGGAGAATGAAAAGGATAAATAGAGTGGCAAGAAAGAAAAGAAGGAGAAGAAAGAGAGAAAGAAGAAGAAAGCATTAAACGCCATGGCATGAGATAGTTCAAGCAACTTAGAAGAACATTTAAATAAGGAGGTTGCCAACTTTTACTTTATGGCCTTTAAACATGAGGTACCCTCAAGCTCTCATTCTTATGATGATGATGATGATGATGATAATGTAGCTAATTAATTGACATGTGATGAATTAGTACAATTTTTAGTAGTTATGACCTTGAAGAGGAAGGAAATATCTTCCAAATACAAGGAATTTTTGAAATTTTTTAATGAATGTAAGCTAGAAAATTGATAAGTTAAAGAAAGAAATGTATGACTTATAATTTAAGAGTGTATTTGTTAATGATATTAATGATAGGAAGAAATCTACAAATGAGAATGAATCCTTAAAGAAGGGCATTAATGTCTTAAAGAAGCCTTTAGAAAAATTCAAAAAAGGTAAGAGAAATTTAAAAGCATGTTTGGAATTCAAAAGGCTTCTAATGATAACCACTAATGCCAAGTCCAATTTTGCGAAGGGTAAAAATCTTGAAGAAAAGCATATACTTAGGTCATCATTTGATAATTTTACATCCACATCTATATACCAACCTAGAAAGAATTATCATGCATTTATGTATACCTCTAAACATAACTATGAAGGAAATGCATGCACCAAAAAATAAGTAAAACTTCTTTAGAAATGAACAATCCCAAAACAATGCATTTAAGCCTTATGTTAAAAAATATAAGCAAACGCATTTACATGCTCCTCATATGTATATGCACACATCTAAAAACATGTTTTATCCATATTTTAGGCCTTAATTTTATCAAATAAAAGGATATAATACTTAAAATTCATTTAGAAACAAAAATGTGAGATCATATTTTCATTTTTATGATGTTTATATGATTTGCCATTAATTTGGACATTTTGGTCATGTAAACAAATTTTTTTTAATAAGAAAATTTGATTTCATAGGTCACCAAGAAGCATAGGTAACATAAAAGTATCTAACCCTTAAGGACTCAAGTTAATACGGGTACCTAAAGTTATAATTTTTTATAGGAATTCAAGAGAAGTAAGTGATATGTGGATAGTAAGTGCATCTACAGATATTATAGAGCATGTTTCATAATTCATATCTTTAAAGAGCCAGGATTGTGGTTATGTGACAGTTGAAGACAATGATAAGAGTAAGATTATTGACATTGGAAAGGTTGATAAGAATAATGCTATGAATGATAATGTGCTCTTGGTTTATGGTTTAAGGCATAACTCGATTAGTGTTAGTCAACTTTCTGACAAAGATTTTAAAGTTAATTTTGAAAGAAAATCTTATATTGCTTCTAGGACTTTAGATAATAACATTATGTTTATTGATAAGAGAGAATGAAACATTTATATGATTGATTTAAATTATCTATCTAACCATGATATTAAATGTTTAGTGTTGATAAGTAAAGATACTTAGATGTGGTATAAGAGATTAAGACATGCAAAGCAATTGGTGAATAGGTTACCAAAGGTAAAATTTGAGAAGGACAAAGTAAGTGGAGCTTGCCAAATAAGGAAGTAAAGAAAATTTTCCTTCAAGAAGAAGAAATTAGTAATAACATCTTAATCTTTGAAACTTTTACGTTTGGTTTTGTTTAATCCATTTAGAGTTGGTAATCTAAGTGAAAAATTATATGCATTTGTTATTGTCGATGATTTTAGTAGGTTTACTTTGAGTGATTTTTCTTATTAGTAAAGATGAATGTTTTAAGTCTTTTGTGAAGTTTTCTAAAAGAATACAAATGATTGAATCTATTAGAAGTAATCATGATAGGAAATTTAAAAATCAATTTTTTGAATCATTATGTGATGAGAATGAAAATTTTCATAATTTTTCTACACCTGGG
>JAOXYD010000135.1:19766320-19783311 GCA_028565735.1 Pinacopodium congolense | reverse complement strand
TGATTATCTAATTTAAAAAAATTGTTTATAAAATTTGTTTTCAAAACATAGAAAAACATATTTTTCTTATTTATTTTTTTCTTTTTATATTTCTCTGATTTTGAAAATGGAAAAATAAAATAGAATGTAACCAAACGCAATTTTTTTTTCTATTTTTCTATTTTTATAAACAAAAATAGAAAAAAGAAAATATAAGTGAAAACAAACAGGTCCTTATCATCCAATTAAGCCTTTTTTTTTCCTAAATTATGCTTATAAGAGAGTTGTTATTAAACATTTAGACAAATCTTAAAGTTGTTTCTAAATGTTTAAAAAAAGTTAGGATTGTATTTAAATATCTTGAAACCTTAGCCTCTAACTTGTAAATAAGCAAAAATCTTAGGATCCAATTAAGTCTTTTTGCCTACATTTTGCATAGAAGCAATACATATATAAAACGATGTCGTTACATATTAAATCGCGGCAACATTTTCTGATTTTTGATTGGTGGGAGAGCGGCCAAGTGTTGAGCTTAAGGAACTACTCGAACGCCGAAGCCAAAATCCTAAAGCCTTGTTTGGCATCATTCTCATTTCTTATTTTTATTTCTTATTTTTAAAAACACAAAAATCAATAAAAATAGCACATAAACTGAAAAAGACAACATATTAATACAGTACAGAAACCCAAAAAATAACACATAAACCAATAATAATATCACATAAACTAATACACATACATAAAAACAAAAATAAAAAACAGTGACAAGCAGTGATACCAAATGTGCTCTCAACTTCTCTGGCTTCATATCGTATTTAAAAAAAGGCCAAATTTAGGCACAAATAAGAGAAAAGGCCAAATTTACATTTTAACGTTTATATTTATATAAAAATTTAAAAAATTAATGTTTCACAGTATTTAAAAAAAGGTTGAAACTTTTTTGAAAATTTTTGAACAATATGACTTTTTAATATCGTCAAATATTACTATCTTTTTAAAAATTTTAATATAAATATTAAAAATAAAATATACCTTTAATCTAAGAAAAATAAAAAAATTGATTTGCACTCTCTTATGAATGGCTTAAGTAACATTAAATTTTCAAAAATCTTATGATACTTAAGGAGTTATTTGGTAAGGATTTTAATTTTAGTTTTTAATTTATATTTTTTAAATACAAAAAACTAATGAAAACAATGTGTGAAAATCAATAGAAAACATAAAAATAAATAAAAATGCATTAAAAACATATAAAATAGATGAAAACATCTTATATTACTTTATGTAATTAAAAAAATAGAAATAGAACATGAAAAAAGAAAGATAAACCCAATAGATCTTAAATTTTTTGATTCAAGATTTTAAAATTATTATCATATTAATTAAGTGAATTTATTTTTTTATTAGTTTAATTGTAATTATTTTTATTTTTTATTAGTACAATTTTCATAATAAAACATTAAGTATACATAATAATTTGAAAAATATTTTTAAATAAATAATTTAATAGGTCAATAACTAAAAATTAAGGAGATGTCCAGTGGGGTTGTGGATTGTAGTTTTGTGATGTAGTTGTTGTATTTTTGTATTGGTAATTATGTTTTCTTTATCAATTTCTGTACTGTATTAATGTGTTTTCTTTATCGATTTTTGTATTTAGAAAAACAAGAAACCAAAACCAAATATAAAAATCAAAGTGAACAAGGCCTTAGACTTTCATTTTTTTAAATTATAAAAAATACAATAACCTCTCCCTAATTATTAAGTTAAACTGATACCTTAAGTCCTTAACAATTAAAAATGAGAGTCTAAAAGTTTAAATTGCATTAAAGGTCTTTATCAATTCTTTCAATTTAATGATTATTAATATAATTATAAAGGGTTGGTTTATTTATGATTTTAATTTCTATTTTTTGTTTTAATATAAAAATAAAAAATACAATACACACAAAAATAAAAAATACATAAAAATAAAAATAAAAACAAAAACTGAAATATCAATCAAACTGCCTAATTTAAGTACGTAGCACAGGACTGAGCGCCGAGTCGTACCGGAACGGTCTAAGTCACGGCACTGAATGGCGGCCGTCAAGGTTTAGGAAAGTAAAAGGCTTGAGCCTTCAAATGAAAGCTCCCCATCGAACAGCGAACTTTCCATGCACGCGTATAAAGGAACCAGTCGCAGGTGCGCACACCAGACTAGGATTTGGTGCAGGCAGAACAGTTCACGTGTCTGCCCACCCTCACGTGGGCCCACTCTCTCCCCTTTGTCCATGTGTATACTCTTCCCCTCTTCTTATACCCTTCTCATCTCTCTCTCCCTTTCGCTCTCGTTACTCTCTCACTTTTACCCTCTTCGACCTCCACCTGAACATTTTAACTTGGATCTTCATAACTCCAGAGTTCGATTGCTATTTCTATTCAGTTGAGAATTACATGTATATGGGTCGGATCTTTGATGCCATGAGTATCAATGACGATTCCTCCGCTTTTAGCGACTATAACAGCGACAGAACCGGCGAGTTCACATCGACGTCATGTGAAAACCGGCGACTCTTGATTGCCTGCGCGACGGAGCATTCAGACGATGTGATCAGACAACTCGTATCGGATCTCGAATCCTGTTCTATTGACGAGCAAAAGCAAGCAGCAATGGAAATCAGACTGCTAGCAAAGAACAAGCCAGAGAATCGCCTGAAAATAGCAAAAGCGGGAGCAATTAATCCCTTGATATCGATAATCTCGTCACCGGATTTACAGCTTCAGGAGTACGGTGTCACCGCTATTTTGAATCTATCGCTTTGCGACGAGAATAAAGAAGTTATAGCTTCTTTGGGAGCGATCAAGCCGTTGGTTTTGGCTTTGAAGACAGGGACGGCGACGACGAAAGAAAACGCCGCGTGCGCTCTGTTTCGCCTCTCACAAGTGGAAGAGAACAAGACGGCAATTGGTCGGTCAGAGGCGATTCCTCTCCTCGTGAGTCTCCTAGAAACCGGTGGATTTCGCGCAAAAAAGGACGCATCAACTGCTTTGTATAGTCTATGTTTGGCGAAGGAAAACAAGATCAGGGCCGTCCAAGCTGGGATCATGAAACCACTCGTGGAATTGATGGTAGATTTAGAGTCCAACATGGTGGACAAGTCAGCTTTTATAATGAGCCTCCTAGTCTCGCTGCCGGAGGCTAGACAAGCTCTAGTCGACGAAGATGGAATTCCGGCGCTGGTCGAGATAATCGAGGACGGTTCGAGAAAGCAGCAGGAGATTGCGGTGGCAATACTTTTGGCCTTATGCGAGGACAATGTGGTATATCGTGGGATGGTGGCGCGTGAAGGAGCGATTCCTCCGCTTGTCGCGTTATCGCAATCCGGCACAAATCGCGCCAAGCAAAAGGTAAGTCGTTTTCAGATTTTTCAGCTAGTTCTCGGCGTCGTGTTAATGTCTGGCGGATGACGTGGCGAGAGACTTTGTTCTTTTTGAGAAAATGAATGTCGTTTGGGTCCAAATTTTAGAATTCTCGGGAACACTGGCCACGTCAGTCACTTCGTTTTCTTCCCTTTTTGGATCTTTACGCAAATATTGACGGATAAAGCCATAAATGGATTGGATAGTTTCAAATTAGAGTTTTTGCTTTTGCTTAGTTCTTTTTGTTATTTTATCCAAAGCCAATTAAAACTTATTAAATTATATATATATATATATTAAAATTATAAGAAATTTGTTTCGGTTATTTCAATAATTATGTCTTGATGTGTGGACAGGCGGAGACACTGATAGAACTCCTACGGCGACCAAGATCCGGCGACATCGCTGCAAGAGCATGAGATGTGTCAGTATGAGCTACCAAAGTGTACCAAGTGCCCATGTGTAATCATACAATGAAATAGCTGAGATAGCTCCCCAGAGACCCAACAGTGAAGGCAAAAATAAAATATATATAGAAACTATAAGTTGTAAATAGTTTAAGATGGAGCTTGTAAAATTTAGTGATTAGTGGTTTTGGTATGTAATTTTTGTCGGCTTTTTTTTTTTGGATTCCATATTGTTTTTCCTTTGTAACGTGCCACATCGCAAGCTAATGTTGGAGTGTAAAATATGTAGATATGATATAAACAGTTGGATTGTTTCAAACAAAGCTACATTATGCCGAAATATGGTGGAAGGGTCTTCTATAATGGTGGGTTGTCGTGTTTCAGGCATTCCCTTTCTTTTTGAGGAAAGACGGAATTATGATTTTGTTGATTCTAACAACAAACACGTGCATTTGGTAGAGGTTAGTCGTGACCAACTTTAGTTCAAATAATACCCGTACACTCCTACAAGGCGGGTCTGGTTCCCGTCTTCGAGGGTTCCATGGCTGCCTCTTTTGGGAATATTACATATGTTATATTCTATATTTTCTTCGAGAAATAGAAGAACCGAGCATTTCTGGAATGTTTTCTTGAGTCGTATAAAGCTACAGAGAGCCGTTACAGTTAGTTGGTAGTTTGTTGCATCAACTTTATTGAAAAAGGTAAGAAACCTTAAATTTAAAATGTGTGACTTCATCAGTTTCAGTCACTGGTGGGCCATTTTCCCATTAATGGTTTTATATTATTTATTAGAAGTTAGGAACATTCTCTTTTTGAAGTAACACAAAAGGATATATAGTCCACTGGCTGGCCAATCAGATGCATTAGATGTGACTTTAACATCATCTAATTAAATATACAAATCGAGTTGGGTGGGTTAAAATGAATGCTGCAACTACAATAATTAATAAAATCATCAACTTTAATTGCATTATGTTGCCACTATCTTTTTTTAATTGCAATTAATTATTGAGATGTATAATATATCGTAATATATATTATTTAAAATAAATTATTTAATTAAATAATGACTTTAAATCAAATAACTAAATCGATTAAATCGATTTTTATCAGCTACATCCTTTTTTTTAAACCAATAATTTTTTTTCAAAATTTAAGAGTTATAATTCTCTTATCACAAGTCAAACTTCCAATCTCTTAAATTAAAAGTGTGTCCAACTAAGAAGGTGGTGAAAATTCACTTAGAAAACAAGACAAGATAACATTTTGAAATCAAGTTGTTCATGATGAGAATTACAGTTAGTGTATTTAATAATAATAATGAACGTCAAGGGCACTTATTTTATTCCGGAAATTAAAAGTTTGGACAACAAAGGGGGCGATACTAATGATGAACATCAGGAACGCGTTTACCACTGGGACTGTTCCAAAGGCTAAAACTAATGAAGTAGCAAACAAAAGCCACCGGAGTTGACTGGCTTCTCACGTGAAAACTTTGTTGACTTCAAACAATATTCCATATGGCCAGCGGATTCAAAGCAGACTCTCAAAGTCTTTTTTTCCAAATTTTTTAAAATTAAACATGCATGTAGGAACTGAAATGTATTTAAAACATGATTAATATTTTATTATTTTAAAATTAGGCATGCATGCAGGAACTGAAATGTATTTAAAACATTATTAATATTTTATTATTTTAAAACTAGGCATTATACACGAGTTTAATTAAATTACAATAATATTCATTTTATTTCACATATAATATATTGTCCAAATAATTGAATAGTCGATGGACACGGCTTTATATAGAGTATATATTGAAAGAGGAGATTCTCTTCAGATCCACAAATGTTATTGGTCTTTGAATTTTAGTTTCATAATTGAGTTAATTCTTTTTTAATTCATCCGAAATACTCTCATGCTAGTTACATGCCATGGGCTTGACTCGGTTATAAATATCTCGAATTGATGTTTGTTGAAAATAATTAAAAATAGCTAAATAGCTAAATAGTTAATAATTTTTAAAATTTTTTAATTTAAATTATTTAATATTTTATCTTTTTAATTTACTTTATTTAAATTTATTAGTATTTTAAAACTTATTTATAGATAAATTATTTTATTTTATTTATACAAAAATTTATATTATAATTTTCTTCCGTATCTTTCTTTTCTTTTATTCTATTCATTTGAGTTCTATAACATTACAAATATTATAAATTTTGCACCTCAACATTTCCAACAATGTTGTGTATAATTTTGGATCGATAATTTATTAAACAAATTATTAGAAACTTATAATTTATAAATTAGTATATTTTCTTAAAATCTTATATATTATCTACTAAAAATGGTTTTTTTTTTTAGGGTAAGTGCTATAAATGGTTGCTGTAAGATCTTACTATCAACAAGAAAAAGACAAAAGCATGGCATCATTTCATTGTCCCCCGAAGGCAACAATTAACACATACATTATCTATATGGAAACACCTATCCTATGAGAAAAGTTTCGTGGAAGAAAGGTAGGCTTTTACATTCCATCAAACTGTACTGCATAGTTAATTTCTAAAGTATATATTTAAAGTCAAAGGAGAAGAAGAGTAGGTTGGATATTAGAATATTGTTACAGTTTAATGATACTTTTGTAATGGTATCAATGACTATTAATATTATTGGATAAATATTTAAAATAATCTTTAAATATTAATGAAAAATTTAAATTGTGTAAAAATCTTCCAATTATTTCTTCTTATAATAATTACTAATAACCAACGTGTTTAGTTTCGTACCGTACCGGCTAGTATACGTTGTACCGACCGAAAAACAATACAAAACTTTAAAATCCGGTACTGGTCAGTAATGATCAATATCGATCGATACAAAAAAAATATAAATAAAAATTTAAGATTTTATTTAAAATTTTTTTAAAGAAATGTTTTGTATTTTGGTTTTTTTTAAATTTAAAGTTAAGTTAAAAACTATACGATATAATACATTTATAGATCATTTCGTAAATTTTATAAAATTTAAAAATTAATTTATAATTTTAAATAATTATTCAAAACTATACCGATATTAACTGGTATCGATACAATACTATTTTTAAGACTAATTTAATTTTAGTACTGATATAATATTTAATATACTGCTAATAACTACTATAAAATATTCACCAAACAATTTTCATTAGAACATACTTACAGGTTAAAAAAAAAAAGGACAATCTCATGGGTCAACGTCCAAATTTAATCTCAACTCGCTTACAGTTAATGACAAACAAATAGCACACCAAAACAAATAATTTTTTTAAACGACAAGTTGGTTATTTGACGAATGCAGTGAAGATAATAAGAAAAACATTAGCTAAAGAAACGACAAAACCTTTATTTATATAACTTTAAGGGTTGACTTAAGTATTTGGATTATGGATCTGAATTCTGGTATAAATCGGTGTATACTTGACTGGTTTATACGGACCGATGCTCGGTACGGGTAAGGATCCGTACCATAATAAATTGGTATATATCGCATTGTACCAATTTTATTGAATTGAAGTAACTTTTATCAGTCAAAATAATAGTTATTTTGCAAATATTAAATTTTGCAACGTCTAAAAAACAAATAGACCAAAAAAATTTTAAAAAGTTGACCAATCCTTTTGTGATCTCCTTCTTTTTCCTCTTTTTCTCACCATCGATTCCCTTCATTCCAAAGTCATAGAACTTATATTTTTCACATAAAACTCATACATTTAAGTTTAAATCTTAATTTCTTATCATCATCTCATTCCAACAACTTTAAAACTCCTCGTAAAAATCTAAATAATTACAAAATACTTATTTTTGAAATTTTTGATTTCATCATTTTTAAGGTGAATTTTTAAATTTTTGACCAGATTTTGATATGTGATAAGAAGCATTAACATCACTTTAATATCTACATTCATTTTCATTAATCAATTTAATGAATCTAAGTTGAGATTGGTAAATTTCTAAACTTTTATTTTTTTTCAATTTTGTTAAATTTTCATGCAATAAGTTATAGATTAATGCTCAATGCATCAAGTTTAAGTATTGTTGAAGTTGGATTTTATACGAATACATATAAATTGAATCAAATTTGAATTTAAATAAAATTAGGGTTTCAAAATTAGGAATTTTTAATTTTTTACAAAATAATGCACTGCTTTTTCAAATTAAATATATATTCATGAAATTAATTGTATGATTAAACTAATAGAATCATCAATTACATTTATTTTATTCAATTAAAAATTTTCTCAATTTAAGCATGTAAAAATTAGAAAATTTTCAATTTTTAGTAAAATTGTATTATATTTTACAAATTTGAATATATATTTATGAAATTAAATGTGTAACTGAGTTAGTGAAATCATCAATTGTATGTGATTTTATCGAATTTAAATTTCTCCAATTTAGGTTTATAGAAATTGAAGATTTTTAAAATTTTGATAAAATTATGTTATGTTTTTCAAAATTGAACGTGTGTTCATGAAAATAGATTTACGACTGAGTTTAGTATAATCATCAATTGTACTTGATTTGGACGCATTTAAATTTATCCCAATTTAAGTATGCAGAAATTGAGAAATTTTCAAATTTTGATAAAATTATATTATATTTTTTAAAAATGAATATATATTTATGAGATCAAAAGTATGGTCGAGCTTATAGAATTATCAATTGAATGTTTGTGATGAATTATGTTTATTTACAAGATATAATTAGTTTATTGTGCTTCGTAGATTAATTAATTACATTTAATTTTTACAAATAAATGGAGGAAAGTTCGATTTCAAGTACTACTGATAATGCTTCAGTCCCTTTTTAAGATATGATAATCCAATATGAGCTCATAGTAGAATTAATTATGAATCGAGCAATCAGATCGTACATTTGTATTATAACAAAACTTTAAAAAGTGGAGGAATCACTAGATTGAATAGGTCTGTTGCTGAAATTAAGAAGGACAATGAAATTTGTAAGAAAGTTGATATGAAGTGACAGATAAAAACTTTGATTACTGAGTATCAATAAGAGAAAAATAAAAGAGCTTGATTGATTGTTAAAGATGGATTTGGTGATGATTTAACTAATATTGGTGGATCTTCTTTCTCTTATACTCGTCAATGAAAGAGTGGTTTAAGTAACACTGAGGTCCGATAAAAAAATTATTTTATGATGTTTTTACTCTAAAAATAACTCTTAAAGCTCAGCTTTCCATTTTTAATGCTATTTAAACAAAGGAAGTGGGCCACAATAAAGGCAGTGATGCCTATATGGTGATATGATGCAATTGTGTTATTCTATCATACTTAGTCTCACTATTATCAGCCTATGGTGGATATTATTACCTTATATGATCGGGGATATAAAACTCCTGCGATAATTAATTATAGAGGTAAACTTCTGACTAATTATGTTAATGATGAAAATTTAATTGGAAAAAAAAAGGATGACATGAGTTATTTATGAATACTTAATCATATGTGATAGTTGGACTAACATGAGACAAGATTTTGTTATAAAATTTTTAGTTTATTCTACTAAAAAAATCATATTTTTTAAATCAATGAATGATTCTGGTATGACAAGGAGTTATAATAATATGTTTTGAATTTTTGATGAAGTTGTTAACAAAGTTAGGCCTGAAACCATCGTTCAGTTCATCACAAAAAATAATGAAACAACTTATAAATTGGCTAAGATGAGTTACAAAGTATATATAGTTATTTCTTTTGGACTTCATATGTTACTCCTTGTATTGATTTGATGTTAAAAAAAATTGGAGTTGATAGATATTTTTATGCGACAGAGGAAACTATGTAAAAGCAAATAAGATGACTAAGTATATTTATAATCATGCACAAGTGTTAAATTTGATGAGAATATATTTTATTATCTTTAAGAACTTATGCCGCTTTGCTGTTACAGAATTTACAACCAATTTCTTATCACTTTAAATTTTTGTGATAAAGAAGAAGAAGTTGAGACAGATATTTATGAGTGATAAATTGCTTGCTTTTCAATATCTTCAAATCTAATGTTATATTTAATGTTATTAGGATTACACTTTGATATAACGAGTTTTGATCCAATTGTTAGTTTGTGATCCGTATATGGGAACTTTTGGTTAAAGTGTTTCATTTAACAGACAATAATGATAATCCTAGGATAGAATATCTTTATAATGCCATGGAAAAAATGAAGGAAGTTGTAAAGGCCAACTTGAAAAACATATCTTCTCTATACATTTCTTTTCCTTTATGTAAAAAATGATAAATAAGAAGGATAACTTTACTTTCTTTTATTTATCGCTACGGCATTTTTCAATCTAAGCGTTTATTTCAGATACAATTTGTCGAAAAAAGTTCAAGTAAACAAGAGGATGCTAATAACTTTCACTATTATTATTGGGTAGGATATAATATAAAACCTTCTTAACTCACAAATAGAGGCATATAAAGATCATTGGTGATTTCGAAATACTTATATCAATCAATGAAGAAATAAGCTCAGTTTAGGTATATATATATTATGTTTATTACTTATTTAAAATTAATCAGTATTTCATTTTGCTTAAAAGATCACTTTTATTGTCTTCCAGTTGTTTAATGAGACCAATTTAAAAAGTAGTGTTATATAATCATAAAGGTTTACAATTTGAATTATGAGTTAATAAATGAGTACTATTGGGTGTTAAAGGAATTATAATACATTTGAGTTCATTTACTACAAAAAGAGGAACAGATTGAAATATAAGAGATTAAATAATTTTGTATTTTTTTCATTAGGACTCTGAACAGAACATATAGTTCTTTAAATTCTATTTCCTTTAATCATATTGATGTTTTAATGAAATGTATTTATGAGGAACCAAATCATTTAAATGAGAGTGACTTGGAATGAGATGTTGGTTACAGAGAATATTGACATGTCGTTTGGTGTAATGAGATTGAATGATGTTGATAATGAGACTCCTCTTAATAATGAGGACTTAGTACCGAATTGTAATTGGATTTAGTACAATTTTAGCAAATTTAGTCTCAAGTAATGAAGATTCAAGTTTTTCAAGTTTTTTTTCATGTTTTTTCTCTTGTAATTGATGTATATATTACATTTTAGCAACATGTGTGATTTAGACTCTAAGGTTTCAACTAATATTTAGGTCAGATCATAACGTTTAAGAGCATTTAAGTTAGACTTTAACGTTTCATAAACATTCAAAAACAGCTATAAAGTTTCAAAAATGTTTAAAAACAATCCCAAGGCACTATTTTGTTAACTAAGGCGTTATCTTCCACGTGGCAGTGCAATGTGAATGGGCAATGTGTCAGGTGGACCCATACATGCCACATGGCACTACCACATAACATTTTAAAAAAATTTTAAGTAGGTCTCACAAGTGCCACATGGCAGTAGGATCCAATCGTTTAATAAGGCTACGAAATGTGGTGGTGAGCCCCAAATCAAAACTCTTTACTCTTTAAATATACTTAGGAGTCGTTTGGTATTACTGTTGGTTGTAGTTTTTAGTTGTGATTTTTGTGTATATGTATTAGTTTTTATGTGTTGTTCTCGATTTCTGTGCTATATTAACATGTTGTCTTTTTCAGTTTCTGTGCTGTTATTCTTGGTTTCTGTGTTTAAGAAAACATAAAACCAAAACACAAATAGAAGCCACACCAAACAAGCCCTTAGTTATATTATAAGCTGATAACATGTGTTTGGTCGAGTGGTACGTAACTTGTTGGAGGTATGATTGGTTTCGAGTTCAACCTGTAACAGGTGTAATCCCTTGATGATCCTCACCTCCTAAAACAATGCCATTTTAAATAACTCAATTATAGCAAACTTGCGTCTCTAAGTTTTGAATTATTGACTTCCCACGAGATATAATAGTAGCCTTACCAACTAGGCTATCGAGGGAGTTGGTTTTCATTGTGAGATTTAATATTTAAGACTTAATCGTGGGCTTACTACCACGTGGCGTAACTTCATTGGATGAGTGTGTCCTAATGCCATGTGGTAGTCCACATGGCACTTGTGGGACATACTCATAAAAATTTTCAAAAATTGTCACATGACATGGGTGGGTGCATCTTACATATGGCCTAATTACAAATTGCCACGTGGCAGTTAATGCCTTAGTTAATAGAATAGTGCCCATTGTTGTTTTTGAACGTTTTAAAAATGTTATGGTTGTTTTTGAACGTTTCTGAAACGTTAAGGTCTAATATAAAGGCTCTAAAACTTTAAGGTCTTATTTAAATATTTGTTGAAATCTTATGGTCTAAATCACACATTTTGTCATTACATTTTAGATATACTAATTGTAAATATTTTTGTTTCAGAGTTAAATTTCACTTTATAAAATTCCTATGTAGGATTATTATGTTGGTTGTAGTATTTATTATTCTTTGTATTATTCTTATTTTATGATATTTGGATACAACTAATTATGGTTTCATGAATTCTTATTATTATATGATATTCTAATGTATTGATCTTCAATTTTATAACATGATGTTTGATATTTTTGTTATATTAATTTAGATTATTATTTATTTGAGAAATACATAAAAATTAATATTAATAAGAATGATAAAAATAATTGTTTGTTAAATATTGTTAATATTTTGATATATTAATATTATGTTATGATGATTTTATGTACTATTCTTCTTATTATATTAATTCAAGTTGTTATTTATTTGAAAAATATATGCAAATTAATACTAATAGAAATAAAAATAGTTACTATTATATTTTATTAATTGAATATTTAAGACAAGTTGAAATGAAGTTAATAGAAAAATGTATTATATATATGGACTATTTATAGATTTTACAAAATTTAAATACTATTTCATATATTTAAAAAATTACTTGGTATCAATACCGGTATAGTACTGTTCTAAGTTGATATTATTTCATATGTTTAAAAAATTATTTAGTATTAATATCGATATAGTACCGTTCTAAGTCGAAAATTAGTATTGATATACTACTAATTTTTAATATATTGGTTTGGATAGTTCGCAAATTAGGATTGAATATTTTTTAAAAGTTTGGTAAGAGGCCTAAATTTTTGCTTTATTTGAAATTCTGTTAGTAATTTATCAATAAAATTTAATCATTAATATATTAAATATAATTTACAGAGATTTTATTTAAGATACATGAAAAAAATAGCATCGAAGGTTCACCGTTCACCCTCTAAAAGAATAGCATCCCTCGTAATACGGTGAGGTGATTGCTGCTGTCGGGGGGAACAATGGGCGTTGATAGACATTTTTAGGCCGAAAGGAAGGTCAAACGAAAAATAGAATAAAAATTTGCCTTCTAGAGGCTAGTTCAATTGGCCGCAACTCGAGACTTTTCAAGTTACTGGCTTCTAGTTGTAGTAGGAGTTATAATTCAGCTTGAAGACTTAAAAAGATAATTATTAATTTTAACTGAAATTTATAAATATTAGTTAGAGAGTATATCACTTAGTTATAAATTATAATATATAATAATTTAAATAACGGTTTCCAATTTTGATTATTATAGAAAAGTTGATTAAAATTTCTTTTTCTCGTATATGAAGTTAATATTTTTACATGAATTGGGCCGGATTGACAGCCCAAATTCTGATTGGAAAGAACAAGTGGACCTGTCGAACCTAAAAAGGCATGAGTCTATTTAGTTTTTGACAGAAGATCCAGTTCTTCTTCCCGCTCTTTATTTTTTACACACACTAAAATTCTAAAAACCATTTAAAAACATGATTTATAACATATTAAAAATAATTATAAAAAAGGTGCATGTAACCTTTTTTAAAACATTAGTTAAGGAAATGTTTATTAGTGACAAAATTAATTTTTATATACTAATAAAGAATTTAAATAATTTTATGTCATGAATAGCACTAACTATGCAACACTTAAAGGCCTATTTGATTTAGATTATGTTTTCTGATTTGATTTTTAAATTTTAAAAAAATAAAAAAAAATATTACAAAAATAAAAAATATTAATATAACACAAAAATTAAAATAAAAAACACAAAAATATATAAAAATATATAATTAATATAATAATAACAATTAAAAATAATATAATTAATAAAAAAATTTCCCTCACTTATAAAAAAAGAAAAAAAGGTACACAAAAGTACCGCCTAAACAGCGTTCCATTTCTTGCCCAAAATAAAGTCGTCAAAATCACAGGATAGAATGAAAAGACAGTCATCACGTGATCATCACGTGGGATATTCTTATCCCTTTCTTAGAGAAACAAAAACAGAACACGTACGTACATAGAGTCCATCAACATCTAATAAATAAGCCCCGTTTTATTACAAATATCCTTTTCCTTATTCTACCCCACCTCAGGCTGTCTTGTCTTGTAGCAGTAACTCAGCGCAACGCTCACCGCGAAAGTGCTCGCCGGAGAGCTGGCCCCAGGAGGGCTGGTGCACTCAAATGCGGCAAGTGACCCTCCGTCCTCAACACCTCCACCGTGGTCCGACCACCCAAATGGGTCTTCAAATACTCAACCACAGACGCCGGTACGGACACATCCCTTGAGGTCTGGATTACATGGCATGGAACTCTGACCAAACCTAATATACCTCTTAGATCGCAGTTAAACACGGTCTTTGACACATATAAGGTAATATCTGGTCTCATATTGAAGAGGGTACGGCTAAATTCCATTACGGCGGTTGGTACGTCGGCGCCGACGGCGAGAGGTGCATATCCGTTGACCCACGCTTCGTAATTGGCCTGCATTGCCGAGAATAGTTCGTAAATTTCCGCTTCCTCGAATCCTCCGTTGTAGTTTTCGTCGTTCAAGAACCTGTTTTGTCCCAATTTGAGCGCGTAGTTCAAAACTTCATTATCAAAGCACCAAATTCGCAAATGATCCAAAAGAAAAGTTTGAAGCTTTCAAGTCAAGTGTTGCATGTATTACCTGGGTGATGCTCCGATGAGTATGAGTTTGGAGAAGAGTTGGGGTCTGCGAATGGCGGCAACAAGACCGATCATGGCAGAGATGGAATGACCAACAAAGGCACAACGATCGACCCCTAAAGCGTCGAGAATGCTGAGCAAGTCATCAACGTAAGGGTCGAGACTTGTGTACCTACTGAAGTCGAAGTAATCGGGATTGACGCTGCCAGCACAAACAAGATCGTAGAGGACTATCCTATAGTGTTGAATGAAAAAAGGGAGGATTCGCTGCCACGCCGACTGGTCGGTTCCGAAGCCGTGAGCAAAGACCAGAATCCTCTCGCCAGCGCCGACCACTCGGACGTTGAGAGCATGGAGGATGTTGGTGCTCATCTTGGACGAGGACAATCAAGTGGGGAAAAAGCAGATCACTGTTCGAAGAAATTTAAGAGGTATCTGATCGATTCAAAGCAAATTTAGAGACAGCTCTGTGACTGTCTCTCTGACGGGATTCTGTGTGTCCAAAGCCTACTGGGAGTGTTGAGTAGGTGCCAACGGGGGTTTTACGCATTTTCAAGTCTAATAAGCTTTTCTTTCTGGTGCTATTTATATTGTTAGATGGAGTATCTCTCGTGTTTACTTTGTTGGATATGGCTGTCGTTGAAAGAGAGAGATATTTGGGATACAATTATTTAATTTTTTTAAATAAGAATGATCTAGATTATTATATATATATATATTAATAAATAATTGAAAAAATATATAAAAATAATTTAAATAAGTTCATAGTAATTGATGACCGTTATCAAATAGATAAGTAATTGAATTCATATTAAAAATATAAATTAGTATCTTCCGTCTTATCCACTATAAAATAATTATAAAATATTTTATTTCATGTATGATTAAAAATATTAAATAAAATCATTTTTAATCATTGATAAATAATTTAAATGATATAAAATTATTTTGATTAACCACTAATCATTCCCTCTTAATTTTACATTTTCTAAAATAAAGTCAGTGTTATTAGTCATCGTCCATGATGTTAGTCATCCATGTTTAACGACCTCTAATATTAGCCATACATGTTAAATTCTAAATAGCCGTCTTTTCCTTCAATAGGGAATTAAATTATGATAAAAATCAGGTTACAGATTTGAGCGTGATAGGAGAGTCAAACTTAATGCTATGGTAGTATGGTCCCCTAGAGTCAACTGTTCTGCTTATCTCGGCCATCTGTATAGCTGCCACTGCCAGATAATTAAGTTCAATGAAGAAGTGAATGATGGGAAAGAATTATGATGTGCATGCATATACCATGCTTTTTTCAAGCCTTTTTCGTGATTCTCCAACCCTTTATAATTTTTTGGATAGCGTATCTCACTCTTACAAGTAATTTATGTTGAGTTATATATTAGTTATTATATATTTTTTAATTTTTATATTATATTAATATGTATTTTTTATCGATTTTTATATTTTAAAAAATAAAAAATAAAAGCTAAAAATTAAAATTCAGAGCCTAAATAATGAAAACTAAAACGTTAAGGGAGGACAAAATTGCAGGACCACCACTTCCCTGGATTTATGATTTCTCCCAGTAGGAACTTGAATTAACCTTGGTAACATTACAAACAGAAGAGTTTTATGAATGCTGAGTGAATTTACTGCAGATATATGATTGCATGTGCTCGATTCATGATGAGGGTAACCACACAAACAACCTTTTAGTTCACAAGTTACTGAAAATAAAATACATCCGAGAGTCATTATTTGAATCGGAAAAATGGAGGCTGCATTGATTTTAATTCGTTTAAATATTAAAATTAATGTAAGCTATTTTTATTAATTTTTATATTTTCATTAATTTTTAAGTGTTGTTTTCATCAGTTTTATTTTTAGAAAAATAATGCAAAAAAACTAATAAAAATATAAAAATTATTGAAACATATAAAATTTGATAAAAATTAATAAAAATCGATAGAAATAATTTACATTAATTTTTGTGATTAAGAAAATAAAAATAAAAAAGTGAAACAAAAAGATAGTGTCATTTGGTTAGCATTCTGTTTTTATTTTTATTTTTATTTTTGTGTATTTTATTAATTTTGTATATTTTTTAGTTTCTATATTATTTTTTATTTTTATATTTTATTTATAGGTTAATTTTTAAATTTTTGTACTGTTTTTAAATTTTTAAAATTTTAAAAATAAAAACAGAAAAAAAGAATATGTAAGTTTAGG
>JAOXYD010000135.1:19752457-19766220 GCA_028565735.1 Pinacopodium congolense | reverse complement strand
TTTGATTGATTAGTATAGAATCATCCAACAAGTAGTTGGAAAGGAGACGTAGCCTATCTTTAGGGTAGGTGAACTTCCTTAAAAAATTGCCTTGTGTCTTTCTCTAATCTCTCTTATCGCATTTACTTTGATATTTGCATCAACATTCCATATTAGGTTGAATCTTAGTTTAGTGATGGCATTTAGTTTTCCAATTGAATTAGGTTGCTAGTTTTGAGTTTGTAAAAAGCTTTTAATACCCAATTCACCCCCCTCTTGGGTGCCATAGGACTTACAATCCTAATGGATTTAAGCATTGCCATTGTCGAAAAGGTTTCATCAAAGTCAACACCTTGCTTTTATCTATAAACTTTTGGCACTAGCTTGGCTTTGTACGTGTGTACATTGCCATCCATGTCGGTTTTTCTCTTAAAAACTCATTTCCACCCAATAGGTACAATACCTTTAAGTGCATCTACCAAAGTCCATACTTGGTTATTATACATGGATTCCATTTCGGATTTCAGGGTTCATACAATTTTAAATAATCAATTTCTGATATTACTTCCTTAAAACTCGTAGGCTATGAGCAATACATCATCATCCATAAGTAGTACATCATCACTTCCTTTTTCAATGTGTAGATATATTCTAACAGGCAGACTATGTGACTCTTGAACTACCAATTGTACATCTGATGCATCAACTTGAAATTCTTGTTCCTCTTTTATGTAAGTGTGTGGTTCTTGAACTTCTTCAAGTCCTATCTCACTCACATTACTTTCCTTAAGAGCAAATTCTTTTTCTAAGAATGTAGCATGTCTCGAGACAAATATCTTTTGTTCAAGAGGATGATAGAATTGATATCCAATACTTGTTTTTGGATATCCCACAAACTTGCATTTATCTGACTTAGCTTGAAGCTTACCAAACATTACACACTTCACATAAGCATCACATCCCTAAACCTTTACATGCGATAATTTTGGTCTAATACCAGTCCATATCTCATATGGCGTCTTGTCAATCGATTTCGATAGAACTCTGTTTAGAAAGTATGTAGCAGTTTCAAAAGCATAACCCCATAAGATAATTAGAAGATCTTTATGACTCATCATAAAACGTACTATATCTAATAGAGTAAGGTTTCTCCTTTCAGACACTCTATTGTGTTGTGGAGTCCCGGGTGGAGTCCATTGTGAGAGAATCTTATTCTTCTTTAAGTTACCCAGAAATTCGTGGTCTAAGTACTCACCACCTCAATCAAATCTAAGTGCCTTAATACTTTTATCAGTTTTTTTTTTTCTATCTCAAGTTTAAATTGTTTGAACTTTTCAAATGATTCAGACTTTTGTTTCATTAAATAAACATAACCATATCTCGAATTATCATCCGTAAACATAATGAAATAAGTATATCCACCTCTCACTTGAGTTGTATAGGGCTACATATATCTAAATGTATAAGCTCCAATAACTTGCTAATACGTTGTCCCTTTCCAGTAAAGGAGAGTTTGGTCATCTTACCCAACAAACAAGACTCACAAGTTTCATATGATTCATAATCAAAAGGATCTAAGTATCCTTCTTTATGTAACTTAGTGATTCTCGTTTCATTAATATAACCTAACCTACAGTGCCATAAGTAAGATGGATTTTGGTTACTTAATTTTCTTTTGTTATTATTTATGTTGAAGATTGGCCTTTCAAGATCTAATTCATACAAACTATTTGTAAGGGTACAAGATCTATAATAAACATCATCTTTATAAATAGAACAACTTTTATTCTTAATCATAAAGACAAATCGATTCATGTCTAAACAAGGAATAGAAATTATGTTTCATGTAATAACTGGAACAAAATAACAATTATCAAGTTTAAGAATAAGGCCAGAAGGCAAAGCTAAACTACAAGTTCCTATAGCTAATGCAATAACTTTTGCTCCATTCCAGACTCGTAAGTCTACTTCACCTTTCTTTAATGCTCTACTGTTCGTCAGTACATGCACATTATTACAAATGTGAGATCCATATCCGATATCTAATACCCAAGATTGAGAAATAAAAGTAGAAAGATTAACTTCAATCATAAACATACTTGAAGATGAAGCAACCTTTTGCTTCTTATCCTTCAAGCTAGCAAGATATTCTTTGTAGTTTCTTTTCCAGTGTCCATCGACTCCATAATGGAAAGAGATGCCCTTGTCGTTCTTCTTCTTAACACCTTCAGTTGCCTTTGCTACTTTAGCCTTGACTGTTTGCTTTTTACACTTGTTCTTCTTAGGAGTCTTACTCCTTTTCTTAGAAGAGTCAACGACCAGAACAGAAGTAGATTTCTTCTCAAGGCATCCTTCTACTATTTTGAGCATATTTAGAAGCTCAGATAATGCCACTTCCTTCTCATTCATGTTGAAATTCATGATGAATAGAGGAAAGTTCGGAGCGAGAGACGAAAGCACCAGATCAATGTTCAAATCATGGTCCATGACATAACCTAATTGGGCTAATTTCTCAATATACCAAATCATCTTCAGTATGTGAGTTTCTATCGAAGATCCAAGTGTCATCCTGCATCGATACGGTGCTAAAGAAGTCTTAAACCTCTCCATCCTACTTTGAGCACCAAATAACTCTTGAAGGCGCAGTATCATGGATCTTGCATTCATGGTTTCAAGTTGTCTTTGAAGTTCAGGAGACATGCTAGCCAACATCACACATATGGCTTGCTCATCATCATTTACATGAAGATTATACATCTCCCAAACATCATCAGCTGCATCGGAAGCAGGCCGAGGTGGAATTGGAGTGTTAAGAAAGTAGAGCTTCTTCTCTTGCTTGAGAACAATTTTCAAGTTTCGAAACCAGTCAGAAAAGTTGGGTCCAGTCAACTTGTTTGCATCTAAGATGCTCCTTAAGGACAAGTTAGCACTCATATTCAACAACTAAACTAAATTCAAAAGGAATGACTATTAGTTTTATACCCTAAAAACAAAATAATTAAGGACATTTAATAAAAGTTGGTAACTCCTACTATTTTAAACAAATTAATAGCCCTTACTATTAATTCGAGAAACTATCACATAATTTCTTAGTAGGTTAGGATCCTATTCTAACTTAATTGATCTTGAGTTTGCTCAACAAACTAATCAAACTAAAATTAGGTAAATAACATTTTATTAATCACATCCTATATGATTCCTAGATCTGTTAGGTGACAATTCTTTGCCAAAACATATCTTATATGTTATTCCTAACCCTGTATCTAAATCAATATGATCATGAGTTTGCTCATCCAAATCATATTAATTTAGTTAAGTAAGACTCATTGTTATAAGACTAAACATATTCGGGTTAAAGTGGCCTTGAGTTTGCTCAACAAACCTAACAAACCTAACAATAAACAGAACTCTGGTTTAATTCTATAACAATGGAAGGTAATAATCATGTTCTAAACATGTACTTAATATTTTATTGAAGGATTTAAAATTTTAGGTCTCATTCTAATTAATACAGTCTAATTATATTAATTTTGTATAACATAATCTAATTATGAAAGATAACTCTAATTTCTTAATTCTAATTATTGATTTGATGACGAATTCAATTTAATAAATCAACTCTTGAAAAATTAAACTAAATACAGAAAAATTCCTAATAAATAAAATCCTTTGAAAACAATTTTCAAATAATTAGAAAACTAATTTTCTAAGTTTATTAGGAAGCTAAATTAATTTAAACTTAATCTAATTAAGAAAATTAATTTCTAATAATTAATTTAATTTAATTTCTAATAATTAATTTAATTTAATTTCATCAACTCTTAAAAAATTAAACTAAATTGTAAAATACCCTAATAAATAAAATTCTTTGAAAACTATTTTCAAAAATTAGAAAACTAATTTTCTAAATTTATTAAAATCCTAAATTAATTTAAACTTAATATAATTAAAATTTAATTTAATTTAATAATTCAACTCATGAAAAATTAAACTAAATTCTAAAATTTTCCTAATAAATAAAATTATTGAAAACTATTTTTGAAAATTAGAAAACTAATTTTCTAAATTTATTAGGACCCTAAATTAATTTAAACTTGATCTAATTAAGAAAAAAATAATTTGGTTTAATTAAAAAAAATTTAATTTAAAAAAGAAAAAAGGGAGTTGGCACATGCGTCTGTGAGGCGCATGCTCACGCAGCTCCAGCACCAATTGGTGCTACGCGACCCGCGTCCGCGCCCGACCTTCTCGACGTATTCGTCGGATTTTCTGCAATTTTAAGCCTTTTCTTTGCTTCTTCTCTTATACCTCCTTGTTTAGTTGGAATCATGTTCTAGTTTCCTAAACCTAGTCAAATAAAACAAGAGAACAACAAATCTGAGATCTGTTGCTCCCTACGCTGCAAGGCGGTTCAATGCCACCTGGCGCCATCTCTGACTAGCAGCTCACTGCCGCTAGTATGTTCTTTGATAGAAAATAACATATACCCATCACATAGGTCTCCGATTCACATACAAGGAGAAATCAAATCTAGAGAGGCAGATTGAAGAATCGACATACAAAGATTTCCATCGAAGCTCAGAGATTCAACGCAAGAAATAAACTAAAATTTCCATATTCAACAGAAAATGAAAACTTTGCATATTCAAGAGTTTTGAAACAGATTAAAGAACACCCATCCATAATACACAGACAGATTCAAACAACAAAGATTAAATCACAAATTAATTGTTGTTTTTCCAAAATCTCATTACAAGTTTAAACCTTTAAATGTTGATTCTTTCATAAACTAATGATGCATTTTTGAGTTAATTAAAACAGATCAAATACCCTTTTAACCAAAAATCTCATAAACAATTTTCGAAAATCAACGCATATGAATATTCACAATTTTCCAGTACAAAAACGCCATATATGTACCTTAATGAACATCTCAGTTTTTAGAAACATATATTCGCAGGAAGACAATTTTTCCAGATTTCATATATCATACATAAACAATTTTATTATACGTTTATGCAACTTTTGCAATTTATTTCATTAAATCAATAATAATCAAGCACCTTTTTCAAGTTAAATCGATTAAAATCCTGCTCTGATACCCATAAATGTCTTGCTTCCATCTTCTATGAAAATGCAATGTATGTAGAAGGAGAGACTAATTCCTTTAATGTCAGCAATCGACCAACCTATGGCTTACTTGTGGTCTCTCAATACTTGTAGAAGTCTCTCCTTCATGGTACCTGTCAAATAAGAAGAAATAATAATTGGTAAGTGCTTAAATGGTTGTAAAAACACATACTTTAGATAACTAAGGAAGGGTTTAAGTTCAAAAGTTAAAGGCTCCTCAATTGATAACTCAGGTAGTGGTTTGGTTGGTCTCTAAAGAGGTTTATAAGCTTGATATTTTATCTAACATGTTTTCTCCACAACTCCATGTGTTCCAAGATCCTCTTAAAACTCCTCACTTAATTCTTCAAACACACCTTTCATCTCTTCCTTAAAAAAACATGTAAAAACATCGACAAAATGATTCGAATCATGAAAGTATTTTTCAATAAAATTACAAGAGTCAATCATAAACAGATTCTTGATGGCATTAAGGACATTAAAATTGACCTCTTCATCTTGAAGGCTCAAGATGCACTTTCCATGTTGAACATCAATGATAGTTCTCGTTATGGTCATGAATGATCTCCTAAAGATGATGTGAATATCTCGTTCCTCCTCCATGTGAAGCATCAATAAGTTCATTAGAAAAATGAATTTTTCCATTTCACAAGCACATCCTTAATGACTCATTTAGGATATGTGATGGATTAATTTTCCAAATAAAATGAAATTGTGATCCATTTGGGTTCCACTAATCCAAACTTCCTAAAAATAAAAAGAGGCATTAAGTTAATACTCACACCTAAATCCATGAATGCTTTATCTATATATAAGTCATAAATAGGGTAAAGGAATAGTAAAACTCCCTGGATCCTTAAGCTTAGGTGGCACCTTCTTTAGAAAAATGACTGAGCAATCTTCATTTAACTTCATAGTTTCATGCTCTTCGAACCTTCTCTTTTTAGACAAAATTGCTTTAAAAAACTTAGCATATGAAGGCATATGTGCTAAAGTTTCAACAAAAGGAATATGGATATATAATATTTTTAAAAACCTCAAGGAATTTACTAAATTTTTCATTTAATTACATATCTTTTAATTATAAAGGATAAGGTATCCTAGGTCTTATTGAATTGGTGTTGGGATCAGTAAACGACTTGGGATGATCCTCCTTTAAAGTTAGTTCCTTCGTTTCCTCTTTACTAGTCTCTTGATTTGCTCTTGCTTCCTTAACCTCCTTAAACTTTTCATCCTCTTTCTTACTCTCCTTAGATCTCTTAAGCTCTTGACAACTCCTTAATAAGATTACCTTTGCATCCTCTTTTGGTTTGGCATTAATAATTCTTAGAAATTAACCTAGAATCTTTTCTTTCATCAAACTTGCAAATTAATTCATTTGGTTTTTTAGATTTCTAATGGAGACCTCTTGGTCTTGCATCCTAACCTCCATAGTAGAGGTGTATTTCATGAGTAGCTCTTAAAGGTTGGATTTTTTAGGCTGCATAAAATTCTAAAGGTGCTCTTTGATTGATAGAAGGATGTATTTGTGCCATCTGATTGTTGCTCCAAGAAAAATTGGAATGATTCCCTTATCTTGCATTATATGTGTTAGAATAAGGATCCCCTCTTTACCTATTATAGTTGCCCACATAATGTGCCTCTTCTTGCCCTTGTGCAAACGAGTTCCCAAGTTGATACTCAAAGGATAAATGTGATTCTCTACCATAAAGCTCATAACTAGTATAACTCCTTATAGATGAACTGGAACCTTCCTTCATACTAGGTATAAGGACATGCAGTTTCTTAGTCAATACCTCCATTTAAACTGAGCGCTAGTAGGTATTCTTAGATGACCTTTTGTATGGTATTGAAAACTATTTATGACCATATCTTCTATCAATTTGTTAGCCTAATCAAGTGTCTTTCTCATTAAGTTCCCCCAACTGTTGCTTATATAGTATTCTTAGTTGATGGTGTTACTCTGGTGTAAAATAGATCAACTTATTAGTATGTAGATAACCCATGATTTGGACACCTCACCAACACATCCTGAAATCACTCATATATCTCGTATATATTTTCTTTTTCATATGATGTGAATGAAGTGATTTCTATCTTCATCTTTATAACCTTGGCACGTGGAAAGAACTTAACCAAAAACAATTTTATTAATTCATCCTATATAGTAATAAACCCTAGTTATAATGTTGTCAACAATGCTCTCACCTTGTCCCTTAAGAGAATGGGAACAATTTTATCGTAATAGCATCTTCTGACTTATCATTCTACTTGAACTAGTGGTATATATCCAAGAATGTCTCCATATGGGTGCTAGGATCCTCTAAACTGAAATGCCTTGATTATAGGTATATTGCCATAGGAAATCTCAAAATTGATCGTAGTGACCTTAAGCCTCATAATACTAGCAATAGGTCTGTTATTTTTCTCCATAGTTAATCATCAACTCCTATCTCTCCCCATGACTTATATTGGTTTAAAGAAGAAAGGGAAAGAAAAACACTAGGATTTATAGTGATTTAGAAATCCTTAACAGTCTCTTAATCCACTATGCAACTACTTGTTGGAAGTTTTAATAATATCAAACTTCCTTAGGGTGAAGAGTATTCCTTACAACTTTTTCTTTCCACAATGGAGTTAACGAACACCCTTTACAATCTTTCTTTCTACAAAGAAGGTTAATAATAACAATTGCAATCTTACTTAAAGGTAAAAAGTAACCCATACAATCTTCTTTCAACAATGGGTAAAGAAGATCCCTTGCGGTCTTCTTTTAAATGGGTGAAGAATAACCTTTTATGTAAAACTGAAAATTTACAATTTCAACTTGAAAAGTCAACCCCTAATTATCACTCTTGTAGGCTAAACTCAAATATACACAACTCAACTAATGCTTGATTAAAATTAATACAAGAAAGGGAATAAATGTAATCAATGCAACATCTATAATTAATGCATTTTCTAATGTTCATCTAATGACATTGATCATATAAACCAATACCAATTCATAATCAATAACCAAGAAAATTCAAATATTCTTTATTCTAGGTGAAGCGTAATCTATTAACTCTCTTTTTAATGGTAAAGAGTAGCATTTCCATTGATAATATAAGATCAAATCCCAAAGAAGTAACACCTTTAATGGCATTTCAATTTAAGCCCAATAATTAGAACAAATGATTCTTAAGCTTTAAAAAATGAAATATTTTATCAATGAAACTCTTGATAGCTTAAACTAAAAGAATATGATTATTTTGAGGCACTAAAAATGGAATTAAAGGAAAACAAAAAATAAAGATGAATGAAGACGAACACAAAAACTAAACAACTTGTGTAAACCTAACTTTAAGAGCATAAAACCATAATAAAATGGCATAAAGATTGTTATGAAAGCTCTAGAATACTTATTTATAGTTTTAGGGAATGAATAGAGTTGTTGGTTTTGAGAAATAGTTGTTAAAATCAATAAAAAAATAAAAATTGCACATTTTGAAAAACTAGTCATTGTACATTACCTTGGGTTTGCTTGACTATTAATAGTGATGTTAATAGATTTAGGAAATAATGTCTTGTGCAGTACCATAATGGCATATTTCATGACTATAGTAGCCCTATGATAACCCATGTTAATGACCATTATTAAAAACATTGAAAAACATTGAAAAACTTGACCAAAACATTTCCAAGTACTTTTAAAACTTTTCCTAACATCAAATGAAATTCCAAAATAATTTTCAAAAGTTCTCAAAGATAATTTTAGACATTAAGACATATCAAATAAGTTCAAACAAAAAGATAGGTCTTGGTTTATAACAAATAAAGCTCATTTAAAACTTTATTTCCAATACTAATTCTAAATAATTCATAAGCGTATTAATACCTTTATAAACACTTTAAAATCTTTTTTAACTTCAAGAATTATTTAAACAAGTTTTGATTCATTCTTAAAATACTTTTAGACACCATGGCACATCAATTAAACCAAAATACTACATATACCATGGCTATGGAAATTTAATTACTTGAAAATTTTCTGAAGTTCCAAAAATTATTTTAAATAGTTTCTACACTTCCTCAAAATCATTTTTCAAATAAAATCCATATCTAAATAAAATAAACATACTCAAACAACTCTCCAAAACATTCCAAATTACTTAGACATATCAAGAGGACCTCTTTGAAAGCAAATCACATAATTTCCTCTTAATTATGCAACTTTATATTTATGTGACATTTTAAACCAATTCCTAGCATTTCAATTCCATGATTAAACTCAACTAACTATGAAAGCATTTATCCAAAACTTATATGCAACTGCCCAAGAAAATATAAGATGTATAATTGAGCCCTTTCCGAGCATTGGTTACTATTAAGTTTAGGTTACATACCAAGACATAATCCTAAACCTATTCAACCTTGATCTTCATTTCTTGATCTTCACTTTAACACTTCAATACTTGCTCCGATCCTCTTTTCTTCATGAATGTACTTTCATCTTGGGCTCCAACTTAATCTCTTAAACTATTTGAATTAATCTAGCTTTATAACATATTGAAACAAAACATTGGTAACAATTATAATTTTTCATTATCAAAACAAATAATTGGAACATCCATTAATTCAACAACTTGCTCTTTGGATGTCTCTAGTCCTTTAAAACATCTATCATTCCTTTCTTTTCATATTCTATACCTAGTAAATCCAAATGAAATCAAATAGACGGTTTTTTTCTCTCTAGGATAATTCTATTATTATTAAGCTAGTTAAGAATTTCATCATAATTGATCAAAAAATTGTCTCATGAGCGCATCCATCTTGTCCTTAACCAGATATACCAACTGAAAGCATAGTTGAAAAATAAATGTTTTATAGATTCTTATTGATTTGTACATAGTGAACATCTTGAAAGAATGTTGAGATAATTCAGTCTATCTAAGGTATTTAACCTTCATTTAACTGCCAACCACAAACAAAGAATGAAACTTTGGGTAGACGTAATGTTATTGTTTACAATTAAGTATTCATTATTCTATTTTTTTTCAAAAAACTATTATTAAAATTTTTAAATGTATATATATACTTGAAATATTTTTATTAAATAATTATTAAATTTGGAAATATTTTATTCTATAAAAGTTTTATATTCAATTTAAACTAATTATAAGATTAAATAAAAATAAACTTCATAATTAAATCATATTATTCATATATTTTTACTAATTAATCTGAAATAATCAAATAGCATATGTTTACTTATTAATAAAAAATATTATGAAAAAAAGTAAAGGCAGTTTTCATAAATTATGAAAATAGGAAAAAACTAAAATAAAAACTCAATTAAATAATTTTTATACTGAGTTTAAGAATGAAAACGAAAAATCAAAAACAGAAATAGAGAGAAAAACAGTCCCCTTTTTCTCTAATATAACTAAGATATGATGAGGTTCGAATATAATTAAGCTATGATAAGGTTAACATGATAACAACTTTATTAACTTTAACATAATTTCCCTAAATTATTTTGTCTGCTTAAAAAATTTAAAGTTGCAAAGGCCTGCCAAAAGAGAGAAGATTTCAAAAGTTGAAGTTGAATGTGCCGCATGAGGCATTTAACTTCCTTTTAGCCACCAACGATGTATCAAGCATTTAAGTCCTGGATACTTTCTTGTATAATAGCACAACTAAAGCTGTGCACTACGATTAGTTTTTGCTTGCGAGTAGCCTCCAGTTCACCAGAAAAGGGAACAAAAGGAACATGGCGAAGCATTTCATGGCGCAGAGAAACCAGATCAGTTAACTTTTGTGGACCAACGGAACTTATATTGATAATGAAAATTTATTTATCATAAAGGTATGAATGTAAACACACGGTGTACATCAATTTAACAAACAATGGTACAAGGTGAAGAATAAAAGAGGGAAAAAAAAAAAAAAGACCTAGCGTCGCTGAAAAGCATTATATATAATACACAGTAAGAATATCCGGCCTCATGCAACTTGGAAATCGCAAGATGCTCATACTACTGGCATGAAAGTCTGACATATTCTAGTTTCCAGCCGGTGGTGGGGAGAGGAATGGGATGGGGGGAATAGTAGAAGGGATTGTGGGGAGTGAGGGAATGCTTGGCAGTGGAGGCAAAGTAACCTTAGGTATAGAGGGAATATTGGTGGGTTGGTTAGGAAATGAAGGAAGGTTGGGGACTGATGGTTGAGTACTTGGCAAGGTTGGCAAACTGGGTTGTGGCATTGTTGTGGAAGGCAACGGTGGTAAGGTTGGTTTAGGCATGGTTGTGGGCAAGCTCGGAAGTGATGGCAGAGGAGGCTGCGGGAGACTTGGGATAGAAGGCATCGGTGGTAATGTTGGTTTTGGGAGATTTGGCACCGAAGGTAAGCTCGTTGGAAGTTGCAAGAGATTGCGAGCTGCGAAGCTAATGTTCAAGCTCGAAAATGACAATGCTATAACAAAAGCTAAGATGAAGCATTTTGGGGAGGCCATTGTTTAAGGGTTTCTTCAAACGGAAGAATTTGAGCTAAGAAGTTTTGTTCTATGTTCGGATGCGAAAACTTGTTTAATCGTGGGGGCTTATATAGGGATTTGATTTGACGGTGTCATTGGACTTTGGTAGGTTTAAAGTAGTTCCCAGAAAAGCCTTTTATTTCTATTGTTATGTTTCGTTGTTGGCTAACCTTGAGATGCATTCATTCTCCACCGAGAATTGTCAAATGCTCTCTCGTTAGTTGGTCAGATATTGAACCTGGTATAAGTAGATACAAGCAAGTCAAAAAGATGACGTATTTCTCTGTTGGTAGTTAATCAATATTAATCAGATCAATTGAATTGAAGACCCAAGTTTATTAAATATAGGTTGATATGCTTGTTTCATACTTCAGAACCCTAGAACTTGCCAAAGGAAAAAAAAAAAAAAAACCTTCTTAGAATGTAAATAATCTGTCATTTTGTTGGTCTAATTAGTGATGATTTTTTGATGTATTCAACCCAAGATTGTTGTTTAGTGAAAGAGGTAACAAAACTCCTATGCGTAGTTGATGGACATTCTTATATAAATATTTTTTTATATATAACACGTTATGTAAATATTTAAGAACAGAATTGATATTTAATAACACCACTGTCATACAACATTTTCATATCAAAAATTCTAGTTAAGCAGAATTTCAATGAATTTTCAACTTACAGGGTGAAAGAATGAGAGGGTAAGAGGAGGAAAAAAAAAAAAGAAGATTGGAAAACGCAATGAGGGAAAGTGGAAAATTTTTAACTATAAAGTTAAATTTTTGTATAGGCGAGAATACATGATGAACAAGTATAAATATTGTATAATGAATATTTATTTAAGATGCTATAATTATGACCCAAACTGCCTATCCATATTAAATGCCTTCTCTCATTCAGATTCAAGGAAAATTCTCTTATTCCATTTTTCAAAAAATTGTAGTTAAGGAAATTACGAATGTAGTTTCAACAAATAACCCAAAAAACTAAAAAAGAATTAGAGGGTAATAGAGATGTTGAATGTGAGATGACGAGGAAGGAAGAGTGAAGACTTTTATGTTAGATAATTTCATTAAGTGGTTCATGTAATTTAGTTTACTAATTTAAGTATATTAAATCTCATTAAATATTTAAATAAAGATAATGGTTTAATTAAAATAAATATTTTGATATATTTACGTTGATGGAACGTCAATATAAAAATAATAAAAAGAGGTGTAGTTTGAATTTGAAAAAGGATAACTACTCCCTCTTTCTTTATCTATTATGAGTTTTCACGTATTATTCCATCATCTGAACATACGGAAAAAGAGTGAAATAAGGCCAAGAGAGAGAAAATAAAATCTAAACATATTTTGAAAATATTTGAAGATTATTAAGAAATACTATAAATCAAGATACGTTTATGATCTTGTGAAAATTATTAAATTCTACAATCTTAAAGATTATATATTTAAATTTTTATGATAAAGTTTTTCATGTAAATTATTACATATAGTATCATAACATGGTTTTAAGAATTTATAATTTTCCCTTCATAAAATTCATTAGATGATCTTATCATATTGATTATGGATATATACTGAAACTTATTATTTGATTATGCATCTTTAAGTTCAATATTCTGGATGAGATTATATATGATCATCCACACTAATTTATAATAATTAGTCTATGACTTCATGGGTGCCGTTAGTTGTTTGCTTTTCAACTTTGTCTTGTAATAGAAAATAAATGTATTACATAGACCTACCTCATAAATGCCCTTGGTTTCTCCAAGGAAACAATATTGTGTTCTCTCTTTATTCTACATGGATGGTTATAAATGCTTTTGTTTCCTCCCATATCACGTTTGAGAAAGGAATTTGAGATGCGATGGTGATTTCCATGTTAAACAAAGCTTTTAATGTTTTCCATTAATGGACAGGGTAACAACTCTTTACCAAAAGATATCTTATATGTTATTCCTAACTCTACCTCTAAATCAATATAATCATGAGTTTGCTCATCCAAATCATATACATTTAGTTAAGTAAGACCCATTATTATAAGACTAAACATATTTGTTGAACCAAGGTGGTTCTAATCATGTGTTTTGATGATGACAAAACATTATTCTTACTAATGTTTAAGTGTTTGA
>JAOXYD010000135.1:19723989-19740199 GCA_028565735.1 Pinacopodium congolense | reverse complement strand
CAATCTGTTGCTTTGAAGAGAGAAGTCATCTGCTACTTTATAGACATAACTAACTGAATGCCTTGGCTCGCTGACAACCTTATAAGCAACTTCAATATGTTGTCTGTTTGAAATGGCGTTCATTAGCTGGGTAAATATTTTGGATGTGATTCACTTTCTTACTATCAATGCGTGAAGAAGTCATTGCAGCTGTCTGAATTGACTTCAGTGCTAGCATTTAATACAGGCTTGCATTTTAGACATACATTCAAAGATAATGGTGATTGATATTGTAATGCATCAAAGCACTGAGATTGCTAAATTTCTCTAGTGCCTGATAGTTTCTTAGTGTGGATATGCAAGGTTTAAGCAAGTTGACAAGTAATAGTGTTGGTTGTGCTTTAAATGGTAAATGGCGATTTTGCTGGAAGGAGATGCTGTGTAACTACTACATGATTTATTTTATCCTTTTCCTCGTACTCTCTTATCTTTTGCCTCCATAGTTGTTATTATTAGTATTTATAACTTACTTCTCAGCATATATAGTTAGCTGCTAATCATTCATTATGTTCATTCAACAAATGAGGCTCTACTAGACTGGTTTAATCCCAAGATTTCAACAAGTTTCACCCTTCTTTGGTACCTCAGCTTCAATTTCAATTCCTATCTCACAAATGAAAAAAGAATCATTTAACGAAGTTAATAGAACATTCCATATAAGTTCCCACATTCTCAATCTTAAAACTCTGATTCATGCCCTCACATACGGGAAATGCAAAACGATGCAAGATTTTCAACAATCATGCATAGAGTTGACCCATGCCATCTTTGTGCAATCCCATGGGGAATATAGGAGATACAGTTTCATATCATCAAGTATCTGTATGAATAAGAAAGAAAAGATTAATGTCTTGTAGTTGCAACTCAAAGCCCTTTCTTGTAATTACTTGTTTAAGAAGGTGATTACCTAAATACTGGTTTCCATTTCTTAGGTTCTGGATGTTAAATATGAATTGCAAGCTCTTATATTGTTGTTCTTTACCTATTGGCTGCAACCAAGATAGAGAGCTGGAAATTTATAAGCAGCAAAGCCAATATTTGTTGTCATCTTGTCAGCCAACTTTTCTATTATTGTTTTTGAATGCCTGCACTATAAGTCCTGCATGGCCTTGATCCAGATGCATTCTGTGATTTCTCCATTAAGTGGTTGATGAAATATGGCAATCAATATCCTGCACTCAAGTTTTGGAATCTGTTTCATGCATTCTATGTGTGACAACAGTCTTGAAGAGTTTGACAATTGGTGTATTTTGTGTTCTATCTCATCACTTAAACAGGGTGAAGTTGATGCACAGAGAGGGAAACCTCATGAATGTAAAGGTTCCATGTCGTTGCCTGTTTTGTGTGTAGAAGATGGGCTGGTTATTTTACGGTTTTCTGAAATATTTGGCATCCATGAGCCTTCAAAGAGAACAGAAAAGAGAGAGAATAGACATTCCATTTACAAAGGTATGGCTGCTTTCTTGAGTGCTCATCTACCGAAATCTTTCCAATTGTTAGTGCTGTACTAATGCCACAATTTACCATGGTACTTGACTTTCCACTTGGGAAACGTTCTCTCTCTCTCTCTCTCTCTCTCTCTCTCTCTCTCTGTTTGTGTATGTGTATGTGTTTGCACGCTTATGCATTCATGTCTTCAAATTCCTGTTAATAGATGAATGATTCAGATGTTATTTCACCCTTCACAATTTTCCTTGTTTTTTTATATCCCTGTTCTGACTTTATAGTCCTTTTCTTTTCTAACTTTACTCCCAGATAAATATAAATCTATGGATTTCTCTGAAGTTACTGAAGAGGATGAAGAAGCATTCTTAAAGGCATCTGGTCAAAGTTTTTCCTCCATGCCACATGCAATTCAACATGACATCTCAGTTTTCATTGATGATGGCACACAGTTTTCTCACTTTGCACCAGCACAAGGACCTTTCCAAATCTCTGCTCAAAATGATCAACAAGAAAAGGATGCATTTCTTAGTTCAGAACCATTGAGTAAGGATATCATGGCAAAGGTTTCTGCAGAGTGGCAGTCACCATTCTGTTCAAGATTTGACCTGCTTGATCAACAAGATTGGGAAGAAAGCATCCTCTGGGGAAATTCTCCTATGGTTAGTGATAATCCTGTGGAGAGTTATGATAGCGAAGTGCCTGCTTTGGAGGCATCATTTACGAGGGAAACAGAACAAGAGACTAGCCAACTGGACTTTAAGTCTGAGCTTTCCATAGAGCAGGACGAGAAGGATCATAGTTTTCTCTTGAATAGCTCTTCTGTCCTCTTGGAATCTTTTGGTTCTAGAGATTCTTTGGAACATGAAAATTTTCATTTCTCTGAAAGCAGATGCCATCCTCAACTTCTGAGGTTAGAAAATCAGTGTGAAGTTGATAAATGCAATAATCTAAATGTAAGAAGAGAAAATAGTGGTACTGAGCTTCACCAAAATGACGTGATTAGGCGTTTCAGCCAGCTGACCTTGCAGAACAGAGACTTGTTGGAAGGATCTTGGTTAAATGACATTTTATGGGAATCACAGAAACATAATGTCAAACCTAAACTTATTCTCAATCTTCAAGATGAGCAGATGTTTTTTGAAATTCTGGATAGCAAGGATAGTCAGCACCTTCAGCTTCATGCAGGGGCTATGATCATAACAAGACCATTAAAAGCCAGGGCTTCTTCTGAGCAACTGGGTAGTAGATACAGATCTGGTTGGCAATTTAATATTGCTAATGACAAGTTCTATATCAACAGAAAACTTTCACAGCAGTTGCAGTCTAATCCCAACAAACGAACTGCTTATGGTATTAAAATTCATCATGCAGCACCTGCAATTAAGCTCCAGACGATGAAATTGAAGTTGAGCAAGTAAGATTGGTGATTATTTTAGCAAAGACATTGCTTGTCCATTTTACCCAACTGTTTAGATGACCATTGTTTCCTATCTGAGCTGTTTCTCTTTTGAACTCATACAAGAATGATTTCTCTAAATTTGAGCAAGCAACCAGTTAGTTGGACATTGGGATATCCTTGAAACCATAAATTAGATTCTTGAAATTTTAGCTTTTTGCAAATCTGCTTATTACAGCATCATTGCTAGGAGGATTCATTAAACGTTCGATCCTGTCCAGAAAAAGAATCTTAGATGTCCACACATGAGAACTTGGTTAGTTGTAGAGTGTGTTGGATCAGGAATTGTCTGATTCAGCACCAGTATTGATCTTGGTCTGACATGCTTGTTTCTTTCAAAGAGACAAAAGACATGCAAAGAGTAATAATGTTTTTTTTTGCAGAAATATAAATCCTTTTGATGCCTCTGTTACTTGTGCAATCCTCTTATTTATCTTTTGACAGTTTACACAGTGTTATGATCTTATTGTATCCTCCTTTACGCTTTTGTAATGACTATTGGTAATGGGGTGTTTATCATATGTTGTATCTTCATGTGATTCAACATGCAGATGGTGCAGAATTTGCGTGCTGACTTTCTTCTCTGCTTTTCCAACATCTTCTTTGACTATAATATTCTGATTTTCAGTAAAGATTTGGCTAATTTCCACCGACCAAAAGCTTTATGGTATCCACATGACAATGAGGTGGCTGTCAAAGAACGAGGAAAGCTTCCTACCCAAGGACCTATGAAGATCATATTAAAGAGCTTGGGAGGTAAAGGAAGTAAGCTGCATGTGGATGCCGAAGAAACTGTAGCTTCTGTTAAAGCAAAGGCTTCGAAAAAGCTAGGTTGCATTCTCTTTTTTCCTATTAATTTATTTGCTTTTAAGGATGTCTTGCATTACTATAAATAGATGTGCTGTTATAAAAATGAGGCACATGAGCTTACTTGAAATGTTGTGTTGTAGATTTTAAGCCAACAGAAACAGTGAAGATATATTATATGGGGAGAGAGCTTGAAGACCATAAATCACTTGCCACCCAAAATGTTGAACCAAACTCCTTGCTTCATCTTGTTCGCACAAAAATTCATGTGTTGCCCAGGGCTCAAAGGATTCCTGGCGAGAACAAGTCTTTACGGCCTCCTGGGGCATTTAAGAAGAAATCAGATCTGTCAGTAAAAGATGGGCACATCTTTCTGATGGAGTAAGTTACATAATTTAATGATATTTATCAACAGCCGACCTTTTAAAAATGACAAGGTTTACCCTTTATTTTTCCTATCACGTAGAAAAGATTATCCACTAGCTGTATGCATCTTTTGCATGTCTGTTCTTCGATTTTCTTTTGAATGTTCTGTAGTTCATCTTCATTTCTGTAGGTTTTTATTTTCTTGCGTGATATGAGGATTAATATAATCATGATTGCTTCTGAAGATTTGAATGGAAAACAAAATATTAATTACAGACATAAAGGCAGTGGTTCACTGGATATTAGAATGTGAAGAAGTTAGATTTTGGTGATGTATGCATAGTGTGCCTGTTTCTGTTGACGGGTTTTCTTTCTCTATCCATCTCTGATTTTTATGTTTTAGGGCTTTTTTGATTTTCCATTTTGTTAGTTTACCAATAAACAGATATGATTTATCATCTAATTTATTTTTATTATAATCCTAAATCAGCATCTTATCATGCATTCCTAGCTTTGAACTAAAGGGAAAAATACTGAACTAGTTTTTATATATCACACATACCGGGCAGTCTAAGAAATGCTGTACTGACTAACTGAATATTCAATTGTGATAAGGGAGATCTTGGTGTCTCTTTTTTGTATTTTGTAATTATTACTTCCTGAAAGTTTGGTCTGTGAATCTCACCTTTTCGTTCCAAAGTTAGGAAGCCAGTTTGTGCCAATGGAAATGAGATCTTATAGTGGTAATTGGTCTTCTTATGTAGGTATTGTGAGGAAAGACCTCTACTATTGAGCAATGCTGGCATGGGTGCAAACCTGTGTACTTACTATCAAAAATCAAGTCCAGTCGATCAGAATGGCGTCATGCTACGTAACAGCAACCAAGACTTGGGCAATTTTGTGGTACTAGAGCCTACTGAGAAGTCTCCTTTCCTTGGAGACATCAAAGCTGGTTGCACCCAATCATCTCTTGAAACAAACATGTACAAGGCACCAGTATTTCCCCACAAGGTGCAGTCAACTGATTATTTACTGGTTCGATCTGCCAAGGGAAAGCTTTCTATAAGGCGCATTGACAGAATTGCTGTTGTTGGACAACAGGTTTCTTTGTGGATTTTTCTCTGAATCGTTATTATATTTACTTATTCCTTTTCTTGTTGTTTCATCGCTATGCACAAAAATTGCTTAGTTGTTATAGTTGCATAGCTATTTCAGCCTTAAATCGAGGCATTTTTTGGTATCCAATTAGAGGTTTTCCTTGCCTGTAAATGGGGGAGATAGCATGGACATATATCAACTAAAAATGAAATAAACTGTACCATAAGGATAGATCAACCAAATCTTTATTTCAAGATGATATCATTGCCCCCCGAAACTATCAATGCCTCCAGTGGGCACAATCTTGATAAGCAATCATTATCACAAGATGAGTTGGATTACATCTGTACACTTTCTAACCTTCCCCCCAATTTCTGTTGGTGAACTTGTAAGTTGGAATTAAATTCTATTTGTGGAATCATTACACTTCTACTTTATCAGACATTCTGACATGGAGGAGTTGCAATATTTTTCTTCTGAAATGGTAGATAAAGTAAGAAAATTGGAAAATGGAACATTTGTCACTCTTTATATGTAAGTTCATCTAATATTCTCTTCGTGCAATAGTTGGACTAGATTATGTTGGCACGAGTTCCTTGTTGTCTGATTCTGATCACAGTACGAAGTGGAGACATAAATTATACTATGGTGAATTTATAATGTTGTCCAAGACCAACCATCAGTCTTGCAAAACATCAGTTAATGATCAAGAAGATCTGTTTGCAAATTGCAGGGAATGACATGTTTACCACTGCTTCTCATTCATAGTACTTATATATAATGTTAAATGGTAATTTGAGCTTTTTGAGAGTTTATACATGGAGTTTTTATTTGAAGGTTGAGGAGAAAGATGCTTTTACTGTCCCCAAGTTCCCTATTTTTGGTAGATTTTTAGTAGTTGTTGATTACTTTCCATTTACAAATTTAACTGTCTTGATTTCACTTTGCAGGAGCCCCTTATGGAGGTATTCGCTCCTGGATCTAAAAATCTTCAGGCATGCATGTTAAATAGATTATTGGTGTACGTGTACCGTGCATTCAGAGCTGCAGAAAAGCGTGGATTGATTCCTTGGATCCGTGCAGATGAGTTGTCAGTTCAATTTCCACATGTCTCAGAAACAATCTTACGGAAGAAGCTAAAAGAGTGTGCTTCATTGCGGGTATGCTTATCTCTAGTTTGCTCTGGATGTTATTTTATAGTTATGAAGCGCTTGCTTGAATAATTACTGCTGATTTGACAAAATTTAAATTCAGTTGCACTCCATTGCTTAATCTTTGTTTCTGTGGGTATTCAGTTGTTGATTGTTTCACCGGTATATTTTGTGTGCTTTTCTTTCAGTAATTCTACAATGGTAGTGCCTACTGAATTAGTTGTTTTATGTGGTTTTGTAACATACAGAGGGATGCAAATGGGCACATTCTTTGGTCCAAGAAACCTGATTTCATCATTCCATCTGAAGAGGAATTAAAAAAAATGGTGTTACCAGAGAATGTGAGTTTTCCTTAATTTGTAATTTTCCTGCTCATTTTCTTTTTCTTTCCACGTTCAAGGAGGTTTCTTTTTGTGCTCATGATTTGAGATCTGTTTGCTTTCTGTTCCAATCAATTGATTCTTTTTGTTCATTTTTTGGGTATATTTGTCATCCACTGTTTGAACCTTTTTTTTTTTTTATTTAAATTTTGGCTTTTTGGTTTATGAAAAAACGGTATTCAAGTCTTTAGGTGCACGCTTCTCTGGAGATTGGATATTTTAAGGGCTTATTTGGTTTAGCTTTTAGTTTCTATTTTTTGTTTCTTTTTCGTGAGTTCTTATTGGTTTTTATGTGTTTTTTTGAGTTTTTGTGCTATTTTTTTAAAAATTTCTTTGCTGTATCTGTGTGTTGTTTTTTTAAAGTTTCTATGCTATTTTCTTGGTTTCCGTGTTTAGCAAAACAGAAACAGAAAATCAAACCTGAAAATGAAAACAATCATCCCCTAAGTTTTTGGTTTTTGTTATATGTAAAGCAACACGGGGCATAAGTCAACTTCATTGAGGGTCACCGGAAATTGAACAGATATCCTCACTTTGACAGTCAAATCTGGAAGTGGATACTTTACATTCTCCTTTTTTCTGCTTTCATTGTAAACATCTAAGTTCATGATATGGGAAAAAAATAAGCAATTTTTTTAATTATAATTCTCAGTGAAAGTAGCAAATTGTGTTGTCTCTCTCATCTGTTGCTTTCTTTTTCATTTTTTGCTGTTTCATTTTAAGTTTATGATGATTTAGGCTTGATGAATTTATGAGGTTCTGTATTATCATGATGATTTAGGCTTCTTAATGTCTTCTTTCTGAAGGTTTGTGTTTTTGCAAAAGATAAATATGTGAATCTTATTCCTGGTCTGGTGTGTGGTGACTCTATTTATTTTCTATCAAATGGTATTGCACTGGTCAAATGAAACAGAATAGTTATATAGGTTCCTTCAACTACCTGTTTAGCTCAGTTTAGATTATTAAATGGTTCATATAGAAGTAAGTTTCTTGTAACTTGCTGAAGATCTACATTTAACAACTCATTGAAACATATTGTACGTTAAAAGGTACAAATTTATGTGAAAGATAGCATCTAAATGTCTTAGATTACATGCTTCACATGCCATTAGAATTATCATGATGATTTAGGCTTGATGAATTTATGAGGTTCTGTATTCAAGGTTTTGTGTCATAGACATGCCTTATTGTTTGTATTGCTTATCTAGATGGTAAAAGGATTTTAGAATGTGAATATAATGAAATACCCACTAGCATAAAGTTATCTTTTTATTTTTTGGAGGAATTATTAGTTTTGAAGAAGTAAGAGATACATAATCTATCATCTTGGCTTCATTTTTTAAAGCTGATATTCACATGAACAGTCATTATACAATAGCATTTTATAGTTTGACCTTCTCTTTTTAGGTTTGTGCCTACGAAAGTATGCAAGCCGGTCTGTATCGTCTCAAACATTTGGGGATTACAAGGCTAACGCTTCCTACTAATGTTTCAACTGCAATGAGTCAGCTGCCTGCTGAAGCAATTGCTTTAGCAGCTGCATCACACATCGAGAGGGAGCTGCAGATAACTCCTTGGAGCCTGAGTAGCAATTTTGTGGCTTGTACAAGCCAGGTAAAAAAAGCAGAGAACTATGAGTTCTCTTAACTGCATTTATGTTGGATGATCGTCATTTTATCGAGTTCTCTGTTTCCTTTCAGATTAATGCAATCAATTATTATGATTTTGAGTTGACTAAGATTCTAGTTCCAAATTATTGAAGAAAAAAACTCAGTCCTGTTGTTTTTTTCTTTTATTATGATTTTGAGTATGACTAAAATTCTAGTTCCAAAGTCGTTGCTTTTTTGGCTGTTGGGTTGGCTAGGACTGGTTAGAAAGCAAAAGGGTAACAACTATGTTAGTACATTGTTGGAATCTGAAACAAAAGGTACAAAAAGAATGGAAAGGTGAATTAATTGTCAAATTGTCTGTCCATATGTCCTTGTTTACCATGATATTCACTTGTGGGCGAGGTAGAAGTAGTATTTGAACAAGGTTGTGACTTCATTTGTCCAAATGAGCGGGTGTCATATTTCCTTCTGATGATTTATATGTTTGGGATACTTTCTTAACAAAATTTATAGCTTAAAAGTAAACTTGTTTAAAAGCAGTCTAGTAAATTTGCCTGTTTAAAATCCTCTCTCATTTTGTTTTCTCAGCAGCTTGTCCTATGTGTCATCCAGATGCCATTTGTGTGGGTTCACCTACAAAGCAATCTTAGATGAGCTAAAAGATCATGCAATAGCAAAGGCTTGTACTAGTTAGATAGGTACTGGGTAGAAGGAAGACTTCTTTTGATAGATAGGTGGGTGAGGAACTAGGATTTCCCACTCATTCCTTGGCGGTAACACTAATTTCATTTTTTAAAAATTTGGATCAGATGAAAAAATGTGGGAAGATCTTTAATTTCTTAATTTCACAGTATTTTACTTAGAAACTGTAGCAAACTTATTTATGTAACACTGTTACGAACTCTTCCACCTGAAGAAAGTAATGCAGTCAGTCTCATGTTATCAATATTTGTGAATTTCTGATTGTGTTATTCTGCTTCCTCTTGAGTTTTTCTATGGATTTGCTAATCCTTGAGAGGTTGTTTGCCTTTGGCTTGTCTAACTTATAATTTGGCCATTTCAGGATAGAGAAAATATTGAGCGCCTTGAAATTACTGGTGTAGGCGATCCATCTGGTCGAGGTCTCGGATTTAGCTATGTACGTGCTGCTCCCAAGGCACCTGTGTCTAATGCAATGGTAAAGAAAAAAGCAGCAACAAGTCGGGGAGGTTCCACTGTTACTGGAACAGATGCTGACCTCCGGAGATTAAGCATGGAGGCTGCACGAGAGGTATGCTAGTTTGCAAAAAGGAGGGCCATTATTTGATACCATCCAACTTGGCTTGAGCTTTTTTTATGTCTAGAATTGTGAGCTTGAACTAGGATCTATTTATAACTGTTAGATACATTTTTAAAGTAATATGCATAGAAAACAAGGATTGGGGATTTTCGGATTGGTTTATTTAGATTCGAAGTCTACTATTGATCCTCTATATGGGATGTCTACAAGATCTTCCTGTATAGAGAATATTGCCTAATTGGATTCGCTAGATCTTTTCTATGCAAGAATAATTACATTCGAAGAATAGGAAAGCTATTTGTGATTTAATATGCATCTCATACTGATGTCTTGATAACATGTGAACATAATGAGTAAAGCTATGCACTCCATGTAGTTTCACTGGGCTAGATTATTTGACCTTTTCTCAAAATGAAAAATTATTAAGGATCGAAGGGTAAAAATCTGTATTAAAAAAATGAAACTCTGAATAAACCCTTCCAATACTTTGCTTTTCACGGTTTCTAGTATTTTGCAGATGATGTTTTAAGTACACAGAGTCCCGGTGTCAATTAATGATTTCTTAAAAAATTCCTCATGTCTGAATTTTGCAGCAGGGGTACCTCTTGTTTGATAATTTGCAAAATGTGAATATAATATTGTAGTTCAAAGTAAATTCATATTACGGGGTTAATGCTTTCATCAGGACAGGTAAAAATGAAAGTCTAAGTAGGACGTCTTGTGTAAACTAATAATTTAAACTGTTTGATGGTAAACTCTATAGATATTTCAGGTCAAGTAAGAACTTCATCCTGAATTTTATAGTAAAAAATCTTTCTGAGATAGTGTTTGGTTTTATTTATAAGTCTGTCATGTGCATTCTCGACATTTGTCCCCTCATACCAGCCTTCTTTTTCCTGTGACAGACATTTTCATTTCTTTAACTTAAAATCCTGCAGCTATAAAGTTCAGAAAGATTATAGTTAAGAAGATTCCAACTTGTCTGTCAACTTTTCCCCTCATTTTCAGGTTCTCCTAAAGTTTAATGTCCCTGAGGAACAAATTGCAAAACAAACACGGTGGCATCGTATTGCTATGATACGCAAGCTTTCAAGTGAGCAAGCTGCATCAGGTGTGAAAGTTGATCCAACAACTATTAGCAAGTATGCACGTGGGCAGCGAATGTCCTTTCTTCAGTTACAGCAGCAGACAAGAGAAAAATGTCAAGAAATTTTTGATCGGCAAGTTCAGTCTCTTTCAGCAGTAGATGGTGATGAAAATGAGAGTGACTCTGAACCAAACAGTGATCTGGATTCCTTTGCTGGAGACCTAGAGAACCTGCTTGATGCGGAAGAATGTGAGGGTGATGAAGGTGATGATGAGTACAAGCATGACAAGCAAGATGGTGTAAAGGGACTAAAAATGAGAAGGCGCCCATCACAAACTCAGGCAGAAGAAGACATTGAAGATGAAGCAGCGGAGGCAGCTGAGTTATGCAGGCTTCTTATGGATGGTATGAGTATATGATGTATAACTACTACTACATAATGAATGGTTCAGGAATTTTCATTAATATCTTTTTGAATTAACACCTTCATCTTTGGCTTGTTACTATGGCTTGATATGGGCTTCATTCTATCTGTTTGTTTCATTGTTAGTTATTAAACTTGGTAAGAAACTGTTGTAATTATACATGAAAATATTTGGAAACCTTCAAGATCCTTTCCATGGTGATGGAAGTTTTGCAGGTCAGGGCCTTGTTGAACATTCACTTGATGTATTTCCACTTAACATGCATTTATTTTCTTTTGCTCTCTAAATGCCAATTCATACCACACATTTCATGTTATTCTGGACCTAATGGTTTATACCTGATGGCACTTTGATTAAGGAATGAGTTTTTATGCCTGGTAAGTAGAGTGCTAGAATGAGTACTGTTTTATTGATTGTATGTATGGCTTACCAATCGAGGTGTACTGCAGATGATGAAACTGAGCAGAAAAAGAAGAAAAAGGCAAAATCTGTGGCGACTAAAGCAGGATTGTCAACTGGATCAAAATCAAATTTTGTTGGTAATGCTGAACGGATTAAGAAAACAAATAAAGCCCAGATTAATGGATCATTTATCTTGAAAGAGAACAATATTAGAGACTCCAAGGGGGTAAACTTTTCTGGTCTTCTATTTTTGTCTCTTGTTGAGTCTGCTTTTCTGTACACTGGCTGTAGTTCAATTGTGTGTTATTCCTGGTATTAGACCATTCCTGCTTTGATGGAAGCAGATTTAAGCAATACTAATCACTTGGCCACCTTTTATTGTCAGGTGGAAGCTTTTCTTGGGAAAAAAATGTCTGAGAAAGTGAAAGCAATTAAAAAGGATAGCACTTCAAGTATGCCCCAAATCAAAACAAAAGTGAAAATATTAGGGGATGGACTTAAGGCAAGTGAATTCATACATATTTTCCCTTTCTTCACTTGATCCGTTGTGTGTGTGCCGGTTGTTTGGTAGTGGATTATGGAGCAACCTAAGTTGTTTAATGAAAATACTTCTAGATCATATGTTTGAAGATGTTAACCTTAGTTTATATAAGTGTTTAATTGTTTTTCCTTGCTAGAAATGATACTATAATATTAACAATGGAAATAGGGATATGATACAAGAACACAATAATGCAAAATAAAATAACTGCAAAAGCAATTATCTTGGTGGAACTGTCACGTATTCAACTTAGCTTCTTGTCATAAATGTAAAAAAATATAGCAGAAATTTTGATTCCCAAAAAAAGTATTCCACATATATAGAAATGTCCAAAAAACACTTCGCTCTACTTCCAAAATCTTTGCGCATATGGGGTATTTTCTGGTGTAAATATAGGATTGATGTGGTGCTCTTCTTGGGGCATGGATATGTTTGATAAAATATTATTTATTTTCTAGTTTTTTGTGCACCATGTAGGAAAAAAAATGGTTTCTGGTATCATCTTATTTGATTAACCAAAATTGAATCTTCTCATATGGGTTGCCATAATGTAAATTATCCTTTCTTTAGATTTTTGTGTTGATGCAACTCTGATTCTGTTTTCTTCAGTAATCCATTGGTCATCTATGTTATGCTGTAGGATCTAGATTCAGTTAATATTTTGTGTATTAGTACAATATATCTACGCCAGTTAGTCATTTGGATAGTGACCTTGTTACTGGTAACTTTGTGACATGATTAGTGGTTTATTTGTGCATTTTTTGACCCAACTGCCTAGTTAAATTTCAAATATTATGGCTCATTTTCTTAAAGTTGCCGAAGTTAGTATTTCCATCAGTTTTCTCTTTTTGATCCCAACATCCTTATTTACTTATGTGTCACATATTCAGACCTTTAAGGAGAAGAAATCATCAAGGGAGAGTTTCGTCTGTGGAGCATGCGGTCAGGTAAGCACCACATTAACTTAGCAACCCAGGCTTCTGATATTTCAGGAGATTGTGTTAGTTATGATTGTTGATCTTTCAATTGGTCAGCTTGGACACATGAGGACCAATAAGAACTGTCCTAAGTATGGAGAAGAGCCTGAAAGTCAGATTGAAACTATGGACTTGGAAAAAACTTCTGGAAAATCAGCTGTAGATCCTTCTAGTAGGACCCAGCTTAAATTGCAGAAGAAAAAGACCAAAAGTTCAACAAAATCGGAGGCTTCTGAGGATGAAAAATCTACTCTGAAGACAAAAGCTCTACCAATGAAGTTCAAATGTGGCTCAACAGAGAAATTTTCTGATAAGCCTGTTGATGCTGTCACACAAATTTCTGATTTGCCTATTTCATCTGATGTCCAACAAAGTGGTGCAGACAGCCAAAGTGGAAGTAAGTCTGTCGCTAAAATTAATAAAATAAAGTTTTCCAACAAGCCAAAACATGAAGATGTACCAGTTGAACTGAACAAGCCCTCTATCGTGATACGGCCTCCATCAGATGTGGAAAGAGGTCAAGTCGAATATCATAAACCCTCCATTGTTATAAAGCCACCACTAAACACAGATAGAGACCATGTTGAGTCTCATAAGCCCTCTATTGTCATACGCCCACCGGCAGAAAAAGAGAGAGAGCAAGCTCACAAGAAAATAGTTATCAAAAGGTCTAAAGAGATTATTGATCTAGACCAGGCAAGCCAGGACGGGAGTCCTGGTTTTGAGTACCGGAAAACCAAAAAGATAGTTGAATTATCAGGTTTTGGCAATAATGTTAAGCAAAAGAGTGCACATTTTACTGGAGGGTCAGCTAAGCAAACTAGGGATGAGAGAAGATTTTGGGAAGAAGAGGAGAAGAGAAGAAAAGTGGAGAGAACAAGAGAAACAAGAGCGAGGAGAATTATCGAGGACGAAATTAGATTAGTTGAAGAACAAGGAATAGCTGAACTTAGAAGATATGAAGAAGTCATTAGAAGGGAGAGGGAGGAAGAACAACAAAAGGCCAAAAAGAAGAAGAAGAAGAAACTTGAAATTAGTGATGATTTCTCGGAAGATTACAGGGCAAGAAGAAAGGATGGAAGGATGCCAGAAAGAGATCGGGCTGCAAAAAGACGGCCTGTTACTGAATTTGGGAAGTATAGTTCTGATTATGCTCCTGTAACCAAGCGGCGAAGAGGTGGAGAGGTATTTACCTTACTGATTCTTTTATTTCTCCTTGTGTGCTTTAGCCTTTGCTTCCCATGTAGCTGCCATATATTATGATATCCAATTATTGACATGATGGTTGATTCCTAAGGGTCCCTGCCCTGTGTTGCCAGCTGCAACCTAGGATGTGTGTGATGCCTTCTAGATGTTGCAGAAAATCCATGGTTTTTTTCCAACTTGTTTTGTCTGTTTCATTTGGCTTTTATTTTTGCTTTATCTAATCGGAAAACCTTCTTTATTTGAAATGAATTTTATTTGAAGTTATTTTTCAGGTGTTTTGGAACTTTTCCTGAATAACCTTCCTACTATTGTCTGTAGTCCTGCTATGTACCCTGTAGGTCGAGTCAAGGAAGTTGTTCTCTTTCTTATTGTTCGAAGTCAATTGACATTTATATAGTTTGGAAGCTATAGCAATAGAATTTGAACATATTCTCTCTCTCTCTCTCTCTCTCTCTTATCATAATCAATTTTTTCTGCCTTAGAATCAGAGAGAGGGTATCATCGAGCTTCATTCCCTTGCCTTCGAATTAGACCTGAACCATCTTTATCAAATTCTAACTTCCTCGCAGGTCAGCTTGGCAAACATCTTGGAGCGAATAGTTGATACACTAAGAGAGAGACTGGATCTTTCTTATCTTTTCTTAAAACCAGTTTCCAAGAAGGAGGCTCCTGACTACTTGGACATCATACACCGTCCTATGGATCTATCAACAATCAGGGACAAGGTGAGGCACATGGAATATAAGAATCGAGATGATTTCAGACATGACGTTTGGCAGATCACCTATAATGCCCATTTGTACAACGATGGCCAAAATCCTGGTATTCCGCCCCTTGCGGATCAGCTTTTGGAGCTCTGTGACTATATGCTAGAGGAGAATAAACGCAGTTTAGACGAAGCTGAAGCTGGTATAGATATTTAGGAGTTTAGGAAAAGCACTGTAAAAAGCAATTTTTCTGAAATATAGAGGTGGTCAGTCAAAGTCAAGCAATTAAATTTTATTGATCTTTTTTATTTTCCTTTTTCTTGTTATCCAAGTGTTCTGATTTGGAGGGCTTGTCATGGGATTTTCTAAGAGTTACGCATGGCCCCACCATATTGTGCCCTTTGTAAGATAGCGAGCTGTATCTGCATTTGTGTATATGTGTACATTATCGCAATTTCTGATATTCTGTAGTTAATATCAAATCTTACCCTTGCTGAGGTGCAAATATCAATCATACCGTCTTGTAAAGTTGTGACTACATTTGTTTAGCAAATTGTGCAGCTGCAAATTACTGTATAGTTAAATTAATTTGATTGCTATTATCATTATCACCGCTGTATTGATAGATGATATATGACACGTTAATCTCACTTTCAATTACACGTTTTATTCCTAACGAGGGTAGGCTGAGAATTACAGTAAGTACTTAATATGCATATCCAATAGACTCAAACATTTGAAGGCTGTGGATAGGCGAAAATTGACGAACGGTAAGAGAACCGCGGGATTTAGGCTTCTTAGGCCCTAGTGCTATTTGTTTCGGGGTATCAGTTTGCCCTTCCCCACCACCCTAATAAAAATTGATTACTACCTTAGAAAAATTGATAACTAATTTAATGTATGTTTGGATGAGTTTATATTTATAGAATTTTTATTAGTTAAATTTTTTATCGTATAACTTTTTTGAAATTTTTTTTAAAGAAGATAGTTGACTGTTTGACTGTCATTTAAAAAAGAATTTTTTTAAAAGAGTTTCAATTATTTGGTAATATAAAAATAAAAAATATTTTTGATTTTAACTATATTTTATTCTATAATAAAAATTATTTATGTATATAAAAATTATTTAAAGCATACTAAACAATATGAAAAGTAAAATATATTAATTATTATATAATTTTAAACTATATAAAATAAAAATAAAAATAAATCAAATCAAATCTTTTATATGGA
>JAOXYD010000135.1:19691718-19705875 GCA_028565735.1 Pinacopodium congolense | reverse complement strand
TGGGGTTTGGGTTAAGCTATGACAATAAGGGTCATAAGGTTATTCACAATCATTCATAAAGTAGTAAGTAAAAGGGATAACCTAATATCGATTATCACATAAGCAAATGAATAACAGACTACAACTACTCATCACTAACCAATGCTACTATATTTGATTTTTTTCCTCTTTTTTCTTTTTTTCTTTTTTCTTTCTTCTTATTATTCTTGTTTTACTTGAATAACACTATAAACAAGAGAAAATAATAATATCATATATCAACAAATACTCGAGTAGAAATATCTCTCAAAATATCTCATAATAAAGTATAAAAAAAGTCCTTAAATCATAGACATCAACTGCTTACTTAGTACTTCATTTAACTTGTGAAAGGGTAAGTCTAAAGGATTTTTTAGGTTTCAATGCAAGCTAACTAATACCAAAGCAATCATGGTCAAAAGGATCAAAGGGATTTTCAAGGGGAAAATGACATGGTCAGTCATTTAAGCTAAGAGGTTCAAAATAAAATGGCCTTAATCATTTCCATAAAGCATGTATCTCGTAGTTTCAAATAGTTTCCATCCAAGTTCTGATGATAATCATCCTAATAGAGCATAACACACGATAAAGAAGATAAAATGACTACGAAATGCGGTTATATAGGCTTAAAACCTCACACATGCTTATGTGAAAATCTATCAAAATTTCATACATTACCTCTTCACGCAACTATCAAATGTTTGACTGAGTTTATGAAATCAAATACTTTAATTATTCCACATAATTCACCTTCTACTCAAGCTACCTAATTAAAATTCCAGAACTCACCTCAATCTCAGTCCAACTACTATGACAGAATAACTTGGTTCAACATTCAACACAATAATTCAAGTGTACAAATGCAAAAAATTTTCAAAAATTTTCAATTCAAAATGTCCCACCCCCATATTTATAATGGACATTCTCCTCAATGTCCAAAGACAATAAAAATAGAGGTAAGGGGATGTGAAAAGAAGGACTCCGTGGGATTAAAGAGACTGTATGGATCACAACAGTAGAACTTAAAGTTGCCTTCTTACCTTCTTATAAGTTCTAGATCAAGGTATGAAGTTTTGGAGAGAATTAGAGCAAAAATTGGAAGGAAATCTACTGTCTATAGCATCAGTGGGGGTTAAAGACAGCCCATCGTAAAAGTTGTAGCACTTATTGTAGAAGTTCGACGACATTAACCTATACATGTCAAGTGGTCTTTGCCCACTCGAGAGCCTTACTCCAATTGGAAATTGTATAAAAGGCCCAAAAGGATGCAAAGTCGTCATCATCCTTACATATTTTTCATTTTTACTTAGGATTTCACCTTATCCTTCCAAAGTTTTTCAATTTTTATAGCTTTAGGTTATATTTTCAATCTGTTTGGTTTCATATATGTCCAGTTAGTTGTTTTAGGAAGTATTTCTCTTCATTTATAGTTGCTTGATGCTTTTATTAATATATTTTCACATTTTTTGTATTCTATTATGTTGGGATTGGATGATTGATGGATTACAAACTTGAATATCATGAACAATGTATGGATGCTTGATGTTAATTCAATGTATGGCTTTCCTTTCCAATTCTAGTCTTTATTTTAGTCATTCAAGTTTAGATTTTGTTTAATTTCAGTTATATACTTCTTGATTAATGGTTGTTCATTCGAATGACTCATTATTTTCCTTTATGTTGTTAATTTTTTATGGGGTTTATCTTGTAATTGAAGTTTGGGCATGTTTTTAGGAATAAGATTGTTTGATTTCAAATTTTTCCCTATTCTAGAGTGTTGGAGGTTCTATTTTAGAGTGTTTAATTTTAGGTTTTGTGTTTTATCATGAATTAAGTTGATAATTAGAGTAAAACCCTGGGTTTTCATTAGATTAGCATTAAATCCTAATTTTCATTACTTGGCTTAAATTTTTCAGCATTTATTTCATTTGACTTAAAATGGGTTACCTTTATTTAACTTCTATTTTGATCAATTTGAGCATGTGTATCTAATTTTCTCACAGTTTGAAAGTATTAAAAGTATGAAGGTAATTATCTGTAAGAATGAAGCTGGGATTTTATTCAATTGTTGTCTTTACGCTTAGGTTGAATTGGAATCTTGGTTTTAATTGTAAAATTTAAAAGTTGTTGCTAGGCTTGATTACCCTTTTTAGTAATTCCTAAATCGAATGTCAGGATTGAGCTTTTGATACTTAATAACTATTAGTGATTATAGAAAGTAGCAATATATTAGTTAAATTTGTAGGCAAACTTGACAAATTAATCTAAGGTTCCATTCCTTTAGATTAAACATTCCGAGCTAACATATTAGTGGCCAAAGTTAGTCCTTCATTATTAACTAATGCTTCGTCACTATTAAATTTTGAAAGGCTATTCGAGGTTATAGCGGAGATAGGGATATTTCTAGAGCTTGTTAGATTTTCCTATTTTCTATGGACTAAGACTTTGAGAACTTGCTCAGACCCATAGGCTAACATCAAAGATAAAAACACTATTAATTTAGATTAAAAGATGGATAATTGCCCCAGAATCCTTCTAACACCTTTAGCCCATTTCTTTTATTTTTTATTTTATATTGTTTTTACCTCTTTAGTTGCATTCCTTGCACCTTAGCCTATTTAGTTCTAATTGTATCAGTGATTTTTGTTTTTGTTTCTTTATATAACATTCAAAATGGCAATTGCATCCTAGCTCCTTATCGTTCGACCCTAGCTCATCATACTACATAGTAGGGTTATGTTAGGTTTATTAATTGGTAGTTAGCAATAAGCTACCAAATTTTTGGTGCCACTGATAGGGAGCTAGCGTCTGTTACTTATTGTTTCTTATGTTATCTTTATTTTTAATTTTGTTGAACTTTATGCCCCTTCCATTTGTTTTCATGTCCCATAGTTCTTTAAAACATATTCAACTATGAAAATTTTCTAAAGACAACTGGGGATCATTCTGATTAACCCTTTTTCTCTTTATTCTATTGTAATTCGTAATAGGTTTCATTAAAGTGAGCAAGCTAGCTAATCTTCCTAAAATTATTAGTTCTTTGTCCTTCGAAGAAGAAGTTAAAGAGAGTTAGGAAGAGTCTATAGGGGAAGAAAAAGCATAAGAGATCATTGATTCTCATTAATGCACATGAAAGAAGATTGCAGCTCATACTTTAATCAGATTATGAGATTGAGGTTGAGATTAAACCGAGACTAATTCGTGCATTGCCTAATTTTATAAGTTTTCAAGACACCAGTTCTTTAGGATCAAGTTCGACTTAAAAAAGTTTTTAAAGGAGCTCTATATAGCATGTTTGGATATGAAGCTAGTGGAAGGCACCATATAACAACTCAAGCAAAAGGTTTTCCCTTTAGCTTAGTAGATACGGCCAATAAATGGCTTTATAATTTTATCTGCTATGTCCATTAACACCTGGGAGAAGATGTAGTAGATGTTCTTAGAGACGTACTTCCCTGTCTTAAGATCCACTATAAATAGGAAGGAAATATGTGGCATTCATCAAGATACAAGGGAATCACTACACGAGCATTGGAAGCACTTCAAAAAACTCTGCAATAGCTTGCCTTAGCATTAGCATATAGGAGAATGATCAGCTAATCCAAACCACTAGATAAGTGAACAATTATTAATTCAATATTTCTACGAGGTTTTGTTATCTTTGGAAAGGAACATGATCAATGTTGCAAGTGGTGAAGCTATGGTTAACAGGACATTGGAGGTGCAAAGAACTTGATAGTAATAATGGCGTTGAACTCCTAACATTAGGGTAATTGTAATAGTGCCTCTTCCTTAAGAATGTAAGTGAAGATTTTGTACATTTCCAAATTGGGGTAGCAAGTAGCCAACCTAGGTTATGTGGTATAATAGGTAGTGATGGCCAAAGGACCCACCAAGTTATGTGGCATTAGTACATTAGCTGATCATTCTACTGATGATTTCCTTACTTTACAAGATGAATAGTTGATCAATTCAATTGGAGAATTTCAAGGAAAAATAGTGTAGGTATGATCCTTTTTCTACCACTTATAATTCTGGGTAAAAGGATCATCCCAAGTTTAGGTATGGCAATTCATAACAAGGAACTAACTTCAATGTGCAACCTTCTATATATAAATAGTAGTAGCAAAGAGGATTCCATGCACCAGTGGGTTTCCATTAGGGTCAATTACAGTTTCAACCAAGGCCATACCACCAGAACCACGAAAAAAAGATGGAGGTATGTTTTTGGAAGAAATTGTTAAGAGCCTAGTTATTAACATTTTTAATTCTAGTAACAAGCAATGATTAAGGGACCTCACTACATTAGGCTCACTTGGTGAAGTAAGGAAGAGTTCATGATTGTGTTTTCCTCACTACATCAGCCTAAAGCTCGAATTAGCACCATTGTTGAATATTTGCAAAAGAAACTCCCTCAGAAGGTTGTGGTGAGGACAATTACTTTTCCAAACCTTCACACAATGATTCGCCATCATTTTGATGAAAATTAGTGATTTACTTGATGATTCTCATTGTCACTATCAAGGGGAAGTATTTAGCAAGGAATACTTGGGCTAGCTGCTCTGGAGTAGTGATTTACCTTGAACAATGTAAGTTAGACCATGCCTTTGCCCAATCCCTTAAGGTAAAAGGAAATATTCTTAACATTATAGAATCATTAGACATCCCGTTAAACTTGAAGATGTTATAGATCTCTAAGAAGCTAGAAAGATAGGCATAGGGATCTTCATTTGATAACCCATAAAATTGTACATTGTTCTGAAGAAAGATGGGCATTGGGATCTTCATTTGACAACCCATAAAATTACATACTATTCTGAAGTATATTGAGGAGTGCAGGCTCAATTTCAAAATTATTGGCTTAAGCTACAATCCTTGCTACTCCTTGAGGACTAAGGCCAGGCCTCATAAAGTCCATCATTGTCCTTCTAGCACCTCCTTGTTCACCACCTTTTTCCATATTCCTCAGTGTTCTCTCTTGATGTCTAGCTCTTCTTAACTCTCATTCGTGCCTTATAATATCTAGTAACTCCTCATCGTTAAATTCGATAGACCTTTATGAACTCTATGTATTCATACACTTGCAAATGCATAATGAAAGGTACCAAACACTCTTAAATCAAAGTCACCCAAACTAAACAAGATTCTAAAAAGAAATCCCCTGGCAAAGGCACCAAAAACTTGTTCAGTAAAAACTAAACTAGTTTTACATTATATCGCAAGTATACGAATCATAGAATTGTAATATAAGCCAATATCATCCCACAAGGATTGAATTTAGTGAACTTATTAAATTAGATTACACTTTTTTTAAGAAACATATTCAAGAAATAAAATCAATAGAAAATAAACTAAAGGCAAACTTATCAATGAATTGAAAATAAAATAATAAATTAAAACTTGGAAGAAATCAAGATTAAAGACTAGGAATTATTGTTATCCCTATTTGTTTCCTCTTGTTTGATTAATTCAATTAATGTTTGGCTCAAGATTTCGAAATATTTTAGCTACCCTCTCTCAACGTGCAACAAAGTGTCACTAACTAAATAACTTAGGATTAACCTTGGGATCTCTCAATATGTAAAGTCTTTCCTAGAAATTCAATCAGTTGTGAAGCAATCATATACACAGTGTATTAATCTATTGAAATCCCTTTCTAATAAATCAATAAACTTATTATTTATAGGTATATCAAACGTCAACTCTCGTTATCCGTGCAACATAAATTACCAAGCTCACTTTCTTGATTTATTGCAAGGTACAAACTAATTCAATAGATAGCACAAACATTCTTAGAATTAAATCAACAAATAAGAGTACAAAAATAGTTCAAATGAAAATCCCTAAAATTTAGTTTAGCTACTCGTAACTTCACTATTATCACAAATATTCATATTTTTCATTTTACAATAATACTATGAAAATTGTAAATGAAAGAAAATAAAAGCCTATTAAAATAATAAACTATTATGCCGTTGCTATTTGATCCTACAAAGTGGAATCTGATTATCTCTTAATCGCCTTCTCACTTCCTCTACATATTAGTCTCTCAAACTCCATTTATGTCTACCTCTTGTTTTCCCATCTATCTTTTCTTTTTGTTCCCTTAATTTTTTCTCAAACTTTGAATGTCGACATACATGAAAATGGAGGCCATGTCGACATCATACATGCCACGAGCGTATTCATGGCACATGAACATGGCTTTCTGGCCACAGACCACTACTGTCTATTCCTCCCTCTTCCACTGCCTATTCCCAATATATCTACAACACAAAAAAACATAATAAAAAATAATAAAAGATAGAAATTAATAGACGAAATATAAAATAGAAAAAATAACACAATATCAACACAATTAATTTTTAATTATGCTAAAAACAAACAAATACTAAGCTAATCAAATGAAAAATTAACACTTAAAGAACAATTATCACTCGACAAAACTACCTAGTCAACCTGAGAAGAACAAAGAAAAGATGATTGTGTCATTACCTTGCAAATTTGCAATGAGGCTGAAGGTGCAATGAAAAGGAAGGAGAAGAAAGAAGAAGAAGAAGAAACCGATCTAGCAAAGAAAGAAAAGGACAATGCTACTAAGGTGAGTACCTTACACTCTGTTACTACTAACCAACTTTCTTTTCCATTTCCTCTTAGGTTATCTAAGGATAAGCAGTAGGAGAAGGAGAGGAAGGTACTAGAGGTATTTTGCAATGTCTGAGTCAATAGAACTCTTTTGGAAGCAATTAAGAAAGTTCTATAGTACCCCAAATTTTTTAAGCAGCTGTGTACCAATAAAAGGACATTAAAGGGAAACAAGAAGGTTAGTATGGGGGTGACATGTCTCCAGTCTAGCAAAGGGGGCTACCTACAAGTGTAAGGATCTATGTATTTTTTTCTATTCCTTATAAGATAGGCAATATAAGGCATGGGAGATGCATGTCAAATTTAGCAGCCTCCATCTACGTTATGCTACTTCCTATTTTTAAAGCTCTGAATCTCGAGTCTTTAAAAGATACCTATGTTATTATTTAATTAGATGACCAGTCAAACACTTACCTTAAGGAGGTTATTGAGGATGTTTTAGTGTAGGAAAACAAACTTGTTTTTTATGTAAATTTTTACTTGGTAGACATATAAGATGAGGACTGTTTAAGTATGTCAACGATTCTTTTAGGTCAACCATTTTTTAAGACATTTTGGATGAAGATTGATGTCTATAGCAGGTTGTTGACCATGTTGTTTTATGTTGAGGTCATTAGGTTTAACATATTCAACACCATGCTTTACCTATCAAATTATGAGTTAATGGCTAATTTGGATATTATTGACTTTCTGGTAGAACATTGATCTTTTTTTTTCATGTGTTCTTTTAAAGATAGCCTTGAAAACTTGATGGAGAAGGAGAAGTAAAACTATTAGTAGGGCAAGTTTGAGTTTAGAGAGGAAATAAAAGAAGAAATTAAGGCCCCTGTGGCATGTCCTTCATATTTTAGATGGTACGCTCTTCACTTTTTAGAATTGCATATTTGTATTGATTATTCGTTACCTTTTGTTGTCAAGCACTAATAGGATTGAAATATATTGAATTTTCATATGCATTTTAATGTCATTTCAATCCTATTTCTGTGTTAAATGACTCATTTTGTGTTTCTATTAATTTTCTATTTAGATTTAATGATGATATTCAAAATTTGGATTAAAGTATGAGGAATTGGAATCCATTGGAGAATAAATTTGAAGCCAAAATTTCTTGGAATGAAGGCTTGATATGGCAGAAAAAATAAATTAAATGAAACCTTCCATTTATGAAAAAAAATGCAACACATTTATGAAAAAACCATCCATCTTTACTCACCCAAAATACATTAACTCAATTGAAGTTAAAGGGACATCAAAGCTCAGCAAAATAAATGGTCATAAAAGACAGGAGTTATCTAACATTTGCTGCTAGGTGGGGACAAAACAATGCGGACAACTACATGTGTTTTGTTCAAAAGAGGAATGGAGAGCATGGCTGGTAGGGGAATCCTCTCTTGATAGTGACTGATAAAGCTTCTCCATTAGTGTAAGTGGGTGACAGAAAATGTGAAGGTAAGCTATCCAAGTGGTCTTCTTCATTGGCTTGCATCAATGTGATCTTCTTCTTGACCTTTGGAGCTGTCTAAGACGTGTTCTTCTTTGGCATTGGAGTTGTCCACAATGTGATCTTCTTCTTGAGCTTTAGAGCTATCCAAGACCTGAGGGTGGGCCTTTCCATGTGTCGCTACATTCAAGGACGTGGTCTTCTTGTTTTGGCTATATTAGTTCAACTTGATTGGAGAGCTTGCTTGGATAGCTTGGGAGTTCGACATCAACATGAGCTCTTCTTGTTTTGCTACATGAAACTAGCGTGTTTGGAGTGCTTGGCTTGGACATTTAGAGCTACTCTCCACTCCACATATAGCAGTAAATCATGTTGAAGGAGGATGAGGAGCTCTCCACCAATAGGCCATCAAAACTTTCTAAGAGAGGCTTGTGACTAAGGAGGATGGTTTCAACGATTTGGTGTCTATTTTCTTCAATTATTGTTTTAATTTTTACAGGGCTCTTTCATTTCATTTCATTAGTTTACTTTGTATTAACTTTGGTCCATTGATAGTCTTTCTAAATATCTTTGTTTTTATTTATGAATGCTTAAGTTTCGACTCAATATTTTCATAAATTTCTAGTTTATTAATGTCTTTCTATCAAGAATGTTTAGTTAGTTGCTTCTACATCCATAGTTTAATGTATGAACCTTTGTTTAGTTATATATCAATGGAACTTTTGAATTTTATTTTTCCAGCCTGTATTAATCGTGTTTAAGCTTTTAGTTTTACAGTCTCATATTTGTTTTCACCAAAACATTAAGTTGTTTGATGTTTTTTTTAATGAATATTCATTTAACCTTAATGTGTTTAGTTCATCTATATTTAGTAGTTAGTACTTATGCATATTCTTTGGCTTTGGTTCATTAAATTTCAATTTTTACTCAATTTATATAAACTAGAATTTTTGTTTAGACTGCTAAATTAAGTCTTGGTTAATTAGGTTTTAGTTAGTTGCCTATTAGGTTAAGTTAAGTTTACATTAGTTAAAATGTTGAATTTTGATTTCTTAGATTAGTTGTTAATTTTCCAGCTTTTTTTAATTAATTAAGTATGAATTATGTACATTTAATCTTTGCTTTAAGTAGTTTAAACATGTGTGGTTTGTCTTCTTAAGGTCTTGGAGATATTAGAAAGATGAATGGATTAAAATTGTGAGAATGGAGTTAAAATTATGCTTAATTTAATATTGGTTTGTTTAGGTTGGTTTGGGACTTAAGTTAAATGTCATCAATTAGGAGTTCCTTTTAGACTTGATCACCCTTTAGGTAACTTCCTAATCCAAAAGCTAGAGTTTAAGCTTATGATACACATTAGTCCATAGTGATTCTCGAAAGTAGCAATAGATTAGTTGAATTTGTTAGGATATTTAATCAAGTAACTTAGGGTCTCATACCTTTAATTTACATCTTCGAAGCTTGTGAGTAGGTGGCCTAAGTTAGTCATTCCTTATTACCTAAGGCGTCTTCACTATTAAATTTAGAGAGTTTGTTCTAGGTTATAGATGATGATAGGGGCATTTCTAAAGCTTATTAGATTTTTCTAATTTAGAGGAGCTGAGGGTTTAAGAGCTTATTCGAGCCTATAGACTAGCAATATGAATAAATTACATCTTATTTAGATTCAAGGATCAATGATCATCAAAAAATCCTGAAAATATCTCCAACCCATTTCCTTGCCATTTTTATTAATCTTGTTTAAATTTTTTTTAGTTTTTTTTGAGTTTGTGTTCATTGCATCTTAGTTCATTTTTCTTTCATCTCTTTAGAGTGTTTTCTTTTCTTTTTCTTACAACATTTGAAATAGAATTTGCATCCCAACTCTTTATGGTTCGACCCTAACTTACCATTACTGCATAGTTTGGGTAGTCAGGAATTTATTATTTGATAGCTTGTGACGAGTTCATCAAGCACAAAAAGTACAGTTGAAATCCTTACTAGATCACTTTGAGTATGCTATTTTGGGAGCTAACAACACCTTTCCCATGATCATTTTGAGTCATCTTACTATAGTTTAAGAAGAGAAACTTGTGGGAGTGTTATAGGAGTACAAAACGACACTCGAATGGAAAATCTTAGATATCAAAGTATTTGTCCATTTTTGTTCATGCATAGGAAGTTTTTAGAAGAAGGATTTACCCTAGTTCGTTAAGTAAAAAGGCGCCTCATCCTAGCAATGATGGAGGTAGTGAAGAAGGCGATGATAAAGTTGCTCGATGTGGGTGTCATCTACCCTGTCTTAGATGGTAAGTGGGTAATTCCTCTACAAGTCGTTCTAAAGAAGTCAGGCATCACGATTGTGGAGAATGAAAGTGGAAAGATGATTCCATCTGAAGTGTAGAATGGATGGAGAGTTTGCGTGAACTACTATAAATTCAATTTGATGAGTAGAAAGAATCATTTCCCCATACCCTTTATTGATCAAATGCTTGAGCGTCATATTATTCATTCTTCTTATTGCTTTCTTGATGGTTATTCAAGTTACATCCAAATGGCTATCGCTCCAAAGGACCAGGAGAAGACAACTTTCCTTTACGCTTATGGGACCTTTATCTATTTCAAGATTTCATTTGATTTTTTCAATTCCCTCGTCGCATTTCAAAGGTGCATAGTAAGTGTCTTTTTTCATTACCTTAAGAAAATCATATAAGCCTTTACAGATGATTTTACCATGCATGGAGATTACTTTGATAAGTTTCTAGATCACTTCATTTTATTGGTTAAAAGATCTCTTGAAACTAATCTTATTCTTAATTCTAAAAAGTGCCATTTCATGATTTAATAAGAGATAGTTTTAAGACATGTCACTTCGGCCAAAGGCACTAAGGTTGATAGAGTTAAGATAGATCTTATATATTCTTTACCTTAGCCTGATTTTATATGAGAAGTTTGTTCTTTTCTTTGTCATGAAGGGTTTTATCGCAAGTTCATTTAAGACTTTTCAAAAGTTATGCCATTGTCTAGATTGCTTTAGAAAGATATAGAGTTTGTTTTCGATGAGAAGTGAAAGAGGGTGTTTGATTTGTTAAAGGAGAAGTTAGTTAGCACATCTATTTTATAACCCCCAAATTCAAGCCTTTTATTCGAGTTGATATGTAATGCCTTCAACCATGCTATTAGAGTGGTTTTAGTCCAATGAGTGGGGCGAGTGGCCTATATCATCTATTATGCCTCAAAGACTCTAAATGAAGTTTAAACAAACTACATAACTACTGAAAAATAGCTCCTTGCTATAGTTTTTTATTTGGATAAGTTCAGATCTTATTTTTTAAGTACTAAAATATTGTTTATTGTGATCATGTAGCTTTAAATTACCTACTAAAAAAGATGGAGTTAAAGCCTAGACTCATCTCTTAGATACTCCTACTTCAGGAGTTTAATGCAGAGATCAAAGATAATAAGGGCTTAGAGAATGGAGTAGCATATTGTTGGAGCCACTTAGTGGATCACAAAAAAGATACAAGCCCTACTGATAATGGCTTCCCGAATGATCATCTACATGTAATACAACTGGCAACACTTTGGTTGACTGACTTTTTGTAGATTTTGCTAAGGTGAAAAAATCGAGGATGAAGAGCCAAGACAAGTTTTATATTTGGCATGATCCATAACTGTGGCTGTATTGTGTGGATTAAGCAATAAAAAGGTGAATTCCTAATTTTCAATTTTCTTTATCCTTGCCATGTTTTCATTCTTATACTTGTAAAGGTCATTTTAGACCAAAGTGGATGGCTCGAGAGGTTTTAGAATGTGGATTTTATTGGGCATCTCTATTTCGGGATGCTTATGATTTTTGTAAGACTTGCAATAATTGTCAATGCCCAAGTATGTTAAATTCCTATAGGTAAATTCCCATAACTCCCATTTTGATTGGTCAGATTTTTAATGTTTGCACTTCAACTTTATGGGTCACTTTCCTTCCTCATTTTGATTTTAGTATATTCTGCTTACCATAGATTATGTTTTGAAATGGGTGGGAGAGTAAGCCACACGAACTAATGATTCTCAAGTGGCTACATATTTCTTGAAACCCAACATCTTTTCTAGGTTTATAATCCCACAAGCAATCATCACTGACAAGGGGACCCACCTTTGCAATCAGACGATTGAAACCTAGTAGATTTGTCGTGGACTACCAAATCACAAAATTTACCTAACTATTGAACTAACTATACAGGAGAGCAAGTTACTATCAATCCCAAAAGTAATTTTTTTTGCGTATACTATATTCCTAGGTTGTGCTAAAATAAAATAAAAAGAAAAGAAAATCCCTATTGAAAACAAAACAGAAAAAAAATAATGAAAACAAAGTGGAACACTAGAAACAAATAACAAATATGAGAAGCTAAGTAGAAGATATTTTTAGGATTCAATACCTATAATTGATCATAGAAATATATATGATGTACTTTATCTAAGATTCTGGAATATAGATCCAAACAATCTCTTGAATCCTATGTTCTTCCATTTTTTGATAAATCCAACAAGCTCTCAAAATATTCCCAACTATAAGACAAAATAAAATAATCTCTCTAACTTTAGGGGAACATTAGCTTTAAGTATTAGGGAATGATTAGCCTAAGCCACAATCTCACAAGCTCAGATTGTATAATATAGAGGATTAGAATTCTAGCCTAGATTGATTAATTTTATTGACATATTCAACTAGCCTATAACCACTTATGGTATTCACTACAGAAGATTACGTTTCATAAGCATATACCTTGTAATTGAACTAGAAAGTATACCTAGGAAGGCCAATCTTATGCATTAACCCCTAATTCATGTTATTTAACCTGAATTCCAGCCCAACCTTAACTTAAGACATAATATTTAATTAATTTCCAATAAATTCTCTCAATTAAAAAACCATTGCCCCCTTAATATCTTCTAACCCACAACAAAACTAAGCTAACATACAAAAATAAACACAAAATCCAATCTAAAAAGATGCAAAACAAAACATAAATTCAAAACACAATAAGAAAATAAAGAGAACAAAGCTAGAAATTAAAGGAAACAAGACTATATTAATAAAAAACAAAGCACTCCATACATATATAGTAACATAAAAAATTATAACAAAAATAAAATAAATCAAAGAAATACAGCAACTTAAACAACTAAAATAAGAAGAAAGTAGCATGAAAATATGAAAGCTAAAGAGGATGAATAGAAACAAAAATAAAAATAAAAAACAATTAAAGAAACAACAAAACCTATAATAGCTCCCTGACAATGGCTCCTAACCATGTAGTAGAACAAGCCAGGGTCAATCCCATAAAGAACTAGTAGTTTTTTTAACTATTCTTAATGTTACACTAAAGAAAAATAAAATATTAAAAATAAAATCCCTTTGTGAGAAGAAGTTAATATAAATTGAAAAGACAAGTGACAGAATTAAAGCAATTAAAAAAGAATGAAAAATAACAAAAAAAACTAGGCATAAGATATTATCAAGATTCATAAATTACAGTTGATCACACAAAATATATAAATGGTGTTATGCCTAAGATGCTAACTGTTGTTCGTTGGTTAGGTGATTAAAAATTGGGCGTTCTTTAAACCGATTTTACTTTAAAAACCAAAATGAGGTTGATTGAAAACCAACGTGACGAAAGGCAAGTGCACCTATCAAACAAGTAATAAAGTGGAGTAATTTTAAGACTTCGAGTGTCGAACCCACAGGGAAAATGTTTGGATTAATTAATTTAATTACTAGATTAATTAGATTACAATTATCTAGGAAATTCTAAATTAACTAATTAAAAGATGAAAAGATAAAATTAAAGAACTAACTTAGTTATGCTTCAAACCTTTCCAATTTTGAGTTATAAAATGATTTATAAAGTTACTGAAAATATTAACCTTGTGGAATCCAGCTCGAGATAAGTGATTAATGAATTAAATGACCTTAAAAACCCATTCAAAGGCAGATTAAAGTTCTGTCACGAATTTAAGACAAAGATATGGTTAAGACTTATGACTTTTCTCCATTTAACTTAGTTTAA
>JAOXYD010000135.1:19677763-19687859 GCA_028565735.1 Pinacopodium congolense | reverse complement strand
ACAACGTGGTTTAAATCAATGAACTAACCAAAGATTGGTTAATCATGAGGGTGCTAGTCTTAGATTAGGATAATTTAAAACTAGACTTCCTAAGCTTTAAGCCTATTACCTAAGTCTGAGGCATAACCAAACCCTAGGATAAGACTAATAGAGATAAGTCAGTGTCTTAACAATAGCACTGCCTTGAATTAGAGAAGACCCTAGATTAAGCACCACTGATCCATAAATTAAATCATCAACTACTAAAAGCTTAACTGAATAATTTAGGAAAAGCAATATGTGACTCTGGTACAATAGATTGGAATTTTTCTATGATCTTTTAGAGTATATTTTAGTTATTTATTTCTTAAATCATAAATCTGAGTGTTCTATAAATAATTGTAATTCGATTAATCTAGTACTTACATCCGATAAACTTCCTCGTGGGATCAATACTCAGAGTCTTAAATATACTCCACTTTATTACTTGATTCGACAGGTACGCTTGCCGAATGTAAGTCTCGAATTAAATTGTTAAATTGTGTAAGAAAGATATATTAATTTAAGCTAATTTTGTATGTGGCCAACCGCAATCAAATATTATATATATAACTAGAGTATTTGGGAAATTGTTTTTATTTCACACAACGCATCTTGTTTTTTGGTTTCAATTTTAATTAAGGGACAAGTTGTAGAGCCATATTACATAAATCATTATAAAAGGTGAATAGGCATCATTTTTCTTCAACAATTGGAGTAAGGCAGGCATTTTCCACACATATTTCTATTTCCAACAACTTAGTGTTACCCTTCCCCTTGACACAAAAGTTAATAATTGGGTATATAAGGATAGATGGGTAAAGGTTCTACAAGAGGTTGGTTTGATTTTACCAAACTACTACCCAACTACTAATGTAGATGATTCCTATAAATGGCTAGAGAACCATTCCAGATTCTTCACTAATAAGTTTTATTGGGTCATACTTAGGATGAGAGGCCAACCTTAAGGGTGACATAAATTAATCTGGAATAACACCTTTCTTCCTAAGGTATTATTCTTCATATGGGTGTTAGTGAAGCAACGCCTGAACATCTTGGACAGATTACACTACCTTAACATTACCTAAGGTGCTTTATATATAAAGGACAGGTTGAGACATGGGGCCATCTATTTTTCAACTGTGAATTCAGTAGACATATTTGGAAGGAATCAGTTGACTTAATGGTTAGGTACTGGTATGATAATTTATAATGAAATCCTCAATTAGCTACTTTAAAACCACATGGTTCCCTTAGGAAACAAAGCAATATTCATGATCTCTTTTGCTTCAAAAATGTATCAACTCTAGAAAGAATGCAATAACATATGCTTTAAAGGTGTGGAATTAACCAATGAAAAAATAATGGTGATTCTTGTCCAGAAGATTCGGTAAAAAATCTTGCTTTATAAATAGGCTGCATAAAGTAGTAGACAACTGTAGGACAATTGGAAAGTTATCTTAGGGTGGCCTTTGACTCAATTTCACAACTGAATTCTAGTGCTGTAATTCTCTGCCTGTAGGTGGTTCCCTGGCTATTGTGTTGACTAGGTATAATTGCATCTGGGACTAGCTTTAATGTCTTAGTCTGCTAGAATTGTTTTGTTTCTACTTCTCAATCTTTTTTGGCTTTGTTCTATCTTCTTTTTCTAGTTCAAGTGCTTGCATTCTTTCTTTTTTTTTTTGGATGTTGACCCTTTGGAACGCTTCACCCTTTGGAACACCTCTATTGCTTGTTTTGGTCAGCTTGATGCTTAGAATAAATGCCAATTCTTTATTTAGTTTTCCAAAATAAAAGACTTATCCAGTCTAAATATTAGATATCCTTTCAAAGAGAATTTAAGATATAAATAAATATTTTTTTAGCTAAACTTAGAAGTCGTTACACAATATTTCATGATAAAATAATGGTGTATTATGAACTTGTTATTTTTATAAGGAAAAAAACTAATTTAAATCTTAATTAAACGAATTTTAAAAAATTAGTCACTAAATAGAAAAATTGTAAAGGCTAGACAGTGAATTGAAAATTCTAAAAATTTTGTAACTAAATTAAAATTTTTAAAAGGTTGTAAATTAAATTAAAAATTTTTAAAAAGTTAATCACTAAATAAAAAATTTAGAACATCAAAATGAAATTAATAGCGTTTAAATTTTTTCCTGTGTTAAGCCAATTTTTAAAGGATGGTTGCTAAATTGAAAACTGTTAAAGATTGGACATCGAATTCAAAAAATCGCAAATTGTTGATCACTTATGCAATTATTATCTCTTTTTTAAATCTTTTGTTTTTATTTAACAAATTTACCCCTCAATTCACCTATTTATTCCTTTTTCTAGTTTCATTAATTCATTCTCTTTTGGTGAAAGCTGTATTTTGTCTCTTAATTTTTTTTTTCATAAAAGGTCTGAGTTAAACTTCACTATTTTCTTTAATATCACTTTACTTTTTAATGTTTTCATAGTAACTTTATATGCACTTAATCCAAAAGTTTGTTTTGCTACTTGCATATTTGTGGTTGTTAAAGTATAATATGTGGCTTGATAATTTGCCAAAGTTGACCCCACAAGATGGTGAGGAAATTTTTTAATTTAAAAATAAATTAAAGATATTTTAAATAATCCTAAATGATGAAAAATTTTCCCAATTTTAAAATAACATAAAAATAACATAATCTCCTTTTACCTAATGATCCTTATCAATAAACATGCAAATCTAAGAAATTTATCAACATCTTAAGGAAGCTACTGACTTGCATCCACCAAAAACATAACTACAACAGAAACTATTCCTACCCTAATTTCCACTATCATGTCTATTTTGGAGGTGAAATTAGGAAAATTTATAAACATCAATCATCTCATTCACTCGTATTGATTTTGGGCTTTCTTGAAATAAGTTATCTATTCTCTTTATGTTTAAATCTTTCACTTGGAAATCATATTATTTTGTTCATGTTATTATTCACATACTCAAGATATAAAATTGGGAATCATGTCTTAATTTGTATAAAATGGGTGCATGAATGCATACATTGCTTATGGATTTCTTGATTCTGCCTAAAAAGCAAAAAATAAGATTGTTTTCTTAGAAATTGATTATTAGTGGGAATTATGGTGGTTCTTTTAAAGAAGCTTTTATGACGTTTAGAAAAATAAAATAACTTGAAGTGAAGATAGATAAGTTTAATTTAGCTAATTTTCTTTTGATATGTCCACCAACCTACAATTTTGGTTAGTGGCATGTTCAAGAATAGGATAAAATAACAAAGCACTACTTGGATATCTCTAAAAGGACCATTACTTGAAAGGTTTAAAATACTCAATGATGTCTATAAGGTGATTCTAGTTCAAAGTTGACCTGAAAATTTATTTTCATCAAACAAAAGAACATGAGATGATATAAACATATAATTTCCAATGGAATTTCACCAAAAAATAGATTGTTTCTTGATAGGAATGAGTTTTATTATGTTTTTGTATGCAAATTCATATAATTTCATTTTTATTGTTTGTTAAAAAAATGCTTAATTTCTGTTATATTTTGATTAACGAACATGTTACACCCTTTTGAATGAATGACGGATTAATCCCTAGAGTTAGCAAGAAAAATCATCATAAAGAGTAAAAGAGGCGTTGAAGAAACAAAGGAAGCTTAGTGAGAGCTTGGAGGAGGTATTTAAATAAATTAAGAAAAGCTTAAAGGGTGGAGCTCTCCACTTGAAAAAGAAGACAGCAAAAATAAAATAGGAATTTGAAGCTTTCCTTGAGTGGGGACACGTGCCTTACTCTTATAAAGCATAAAACAACAAACTAAACAACTTCCCAAGAAAAAGAGAAATGTGATTAAGAAAGGAAAGAAAAAAGCTTAAGGGAAGAGTAGAGTTTTTAAGGAGAATAGAATAGGACAAAAGTTTTTAAAAAAATTTGTAAAATAGCAAGAATGAGATGTGTTTGAAGAGAATGAGCTTTTGGCTAGTTTTGGAGGTACAGAACCCCAGGAGTGGAATAAGACAAAAGCTTTAAAAGCTTAGAAAGTGGAGAGGAGCTTGGCACATATATAAGTGATGGCAACAACAAAAAATGAAAAGGGGAAGCAAGAGCTCTCCTTGAGATTTGAGCTGCAACATGACTTAAAGCAAGGAGTAGCTTGCTTTCCACATAGGTGACGTCGACAGCAATAAAAAAATGAAAGAGAGTGGAAAAAAACTTAGCTTCCCAGGCAGGGGACATTATTAACCTTGCCTTGGTGGGGATGACATTGAAAAATTTGGAAGCTTTCCTTAAAAGTTTCAATTACATCAATTTTATTAGTCATTCCTTTGAGTTTTCGTTTAGCTTTTGCCTTTATTCCTTAATTTTATTTGCTTTTACCATCTTTAATTGTTTCTTTCATTTTCAAATGTTTATTGTCCATATAACTGAATGCTAGGCTTTAACTTATGAATTTAATGGTTTCTTATGTATTAACATTTGAGTTTTACGTTATTATGTTTATTTTTATCAAGTGTTAAAAAAATGAAGCTTTATTTCATGGGTTTTCATTTATTCTTAATGTCTTTGGTTAATCTATACTTGATAGCTAGATTTATGCATGTTCTAATGATTTTAATCATTTAATGTCAATGTTTGTTTAATTTTTATGTGCTGAAATTTTTTTTAGAGTGTTAGTTTGAGTTTTGTTGAATTAAGTTTTAGTTAATTGATTAATGCTTTAAGTAGCTTGAGTTTGTGTTAGATTAAATGTTGAATTATGTTTTTCCTTTGGTGTTTTCAATTTTCCAACCTTAACTTATTTAATTAAGTATGATTTGTGTTAATTTAATCTTTGTTTTAGTTAATTTAAATATATGTGTCTAGTTTCTTAAGGGCTTGAAGGTATAAGAAGGATGAAGGGGTGATTAATTGTGAGAATGGAGTTTTCTTGGAATTGGTTTGGTGTTTTTAAGCTTAGGTTGGTTTTGTGGTTTTAGTTAAATGTCATGAATTAGGAGTTGTGAGCTTATCACCCTTTAGGTAATTTCCTAATTATCCTTAGCGATTTTAAAAAAGTAGCAATAGGTTAGCTGAATTTATTAGGATACTTAACCAACTAATCTAGGTTCTCATACCTTTAGATTACTCTTTTTGAGCTTGTGTATTAGTGGCCTAAGTTAGTTGTTCCTTAGTATCTAAAGTTTCTTCACTATTAAATCTAAAGAGCTTGTTCTAGGTTATAGTGAAGATAGGTGCATTTCTAGAACTTATTAGATTTACCTAAGTTTTAAAAAAATGAGAGTTTTAGAGTTTGTTTAAACATGTGGGCTAGCTTCTTTATTAGAACACCTTTTATTTGAATTCAAGGGTCAATAGTTATCCTAGAATCCCGATAATACCTTTACCCCATTTCTCTATTATTATTGTTAGTTTATTATCTTTTGCTTTGTGCTTTTTCTTTTTATTGTTTTTACATCTTAATTATGTTGGTTATTTTTTTCATCCATGGTTTTTCATTTTTATTTTTCTTTACAACATTAGAAATAACAGTACCCCTAGCTCCTTGTGGATTTGACTCACCCTACTACACCGTTAGATAGTTAGGTTTATTATTTGATATTTAGCACAGGCTGTTAAATTTTTGTAGTTGTTGCCAGGAGCTACCTTTGTGTTTTTGCTATTTCTTTTGTTTTTTCGATTTTGTTTTTGTTGATCTTTTGTCACCTTTAGTGTTCTGTTTGTTTACGTTTCATAGCCTTTTCAAGTTATGGCTTATTTTCAGTTTTCTTTTTATTATGATCCTTCTTGCATTAATTCTTATGTTTATGATTAATTTAAGTTTGTTGCTATCTCTGGGTTGGAACAATAGGTAGCAAATCTCACATCCGTAGTTGAACGAATAGTGATGGGTACAGTTGATACAAAGGTATGTGATTGTTGTTCTTTTTCAGGCCCTTCTGTTGATATATCCTTTCTTGCAAGCTAAGTAGTAGTTTTATGAGATTGAAAGTTCCTTAGAGAGCCAACAAGAATGGTATGACCCTTATACTCTAAGTTATCATTTAGAGTGGTAGGATCATCCTTACTATTTAGATGGGAGCAACTAACAAGGATTCAATTCACCACTACTATGTTATCAAGTTCAACCATAGTGTCAATCCATGACTCCACCTCTAACATCACCACCACAAGTTGATGGGATATCATTAGAGGTGATCATTAAGAGCTTAGCTATGAGTAGTCTTCAGTTCCAACAGGAAACAAGGAGTGGCTTGAAGGACTTGGAAGACCAAGTGAGCCAATTAGTAGTAGTGATTACAAGCCTAGAAGATAAAATCTCTTTAAGTATTCTTATGCAACTAGAGGGAGACCATGAAGAGATGACATGTTCTCTTTCATCAGAGGGTGGAGGAAAACAAGAGAAAGAGGAGTCAGTTGAGGAAAAGGACGTTTTCTTGGAGAAGAAGGAGGATGAAACACCTCTCAGGTAAGTAGTACATCTTTTGGTATTGCTAACAAACTTTAGGTTCCTTTTCCTAGCAAATTGAAGGGGGGAGAAGAAGAAGAAGAAGAGGAAACGAAATAAGTAGAAAAGAAAAAGAGTAAACATGAGCAATAAGAGGATCAGAAGAGAGAGGAGTTAGATCTGATCAATTTCTTGAAGGGGTTGTGTATAAGAAAACTAAAGTTAGAAGGTGACCAGCACGATGAGTGCCTCTACACTCATCGTTTAATCACCTAAGGAGGTCATCTTAGGAGAAAGGAGATGTTGACAAAGGGGAGTGGACCTTGGAGTATGATGGTGAAGCAATGTGATTCCAAATCTCTAATGACATGTGACATCTAGCTGAATATGGGCTTACATCGAAGGAAGTTGCTCAAAGATCATCTCAAAGTTTGAGCATGCTTCTTGTTAGGCTCAAGCATCCATTTAATAATAGATGCAGTTGAAAATTTCAATGGTTAAGCTTATGACCTTAACAAAGCACTTGATAGGAGGAACCTCATTCGTATCCTTTAGTTTGCGTGCTTTTCTCTTGTAGATATATTTCAGTTGATTTAATTTGTGTGCTTTAATTTATTTTTATGTGTTTTGGTTGTAGGTGGAAGATTAGTTGCATTCTTCTTCAAAAAGGAAGCTACAATATCCATTCTATAGTTTAATTTAGGCTCTTCGATCCTAGGGAGTTCTTTTGTTTCTATCATCTTATACATGTATTTTCATTATTTTTAGGACATTGGGCACAATGTCTCATTTAAGTGTGGGAGTGGGGAAATTTAAAATTTTTTTGCACTTGAACTGTTTTGAGTTTGATGATTATGATTTGAATATGTTAGCTTCAAATGATATTGATCTTTACTTAATAATTAATTGCGGTATTTGATTGCAATTAATGCTGTTAATTTGGTGAATAATGATTTATTCTGGAATGATTTCTAGCCCTTAATTTTTTTTATTTTTCCCTTGAGTACTTGCATGTGTTAGTGACCCATTTATATGATATTTGATGTTCAAATACATTTTGTATAGTTTATCATATGAATGCAGAATGAGATGTTTGAAATAAATTGTCGAAAAAAAAGAAAAAAAGGGAGAAAAAAGAAAAAGAAAAAAGAAAAGAGAAATTAAAAAAGAGAAAAAGAAAAAAAAAAGAAAAGGGATAATTATCTTCTTCTTTTTTTGCATTGTTAAACAAAAAGCGTTTTTATTTCTATTATTAATTAAATAGTATCGTTGTTATTTTATTATTGTGTATTGGGAAATCTCCACTCTACTAGCTTTAATATAATGTAAGGTTGAAGTTATGAGTGATGCTAGGAGCCTTTTGAAATGGTGATCTAACTTAGTAATGAGCTTGTTCACGATAAAGCGTTTACCTTCGCGTTAAAAAGTTAAATAACCTTTCAAATAAACATTGCTTAAACATCAAATTGTGTTGTATTTTCAGTTGTGTTTTTCTATATTTTGAACATCCTTGACCATATTCATGCGATAACTTATTCAAAATGGCTTAGACATTTGGTATTATGCATATGGGGTTGCTTTTTACTAACTTTGTGCGTTTGCATGTGATTAACTAAGTCTTTGACATAATAAAGTTGAGATTTGTGAACTAGATTAAAGACATGAATTTTTTTTATTGTACTTAATTAACTCTTGACATTGGATTGAGATTGCTTGAGTAGAACATTTAAATCATTGCTTGAGGACAAACAATAGTTTAAGTTTGGGGATATTTGATAGGAATGAGTTTTATTATATTTTTGTATGCAAATTCATCAAACTTTATTCTTATTGATTGTTAAAAAAATCTTATTTTTTGTTATATTTTACTTAACAAAAAAGTTACCCCTTCTGAATGAATTATGGATTAATAATTAGAGTTAGCAGCAAATATCATTTTAAAGAGGACAAACAAAGAAAGCTTGATAAGAGCTTGGAAGAGGCGTTTAAATAAAACAAGAAAAGCATAAATGGTGGAGCTTTCCACTTGAAAAAAATGATAACAAAAATAAAACAGGAGCTTGAAGCTTTCCTTACGTATGTCTTACTCTTATAAGGCATAAAATAACAAGCTAAACAAGCTTTCTAAGATAAAAAGAAATGTGATTAAAAAAGGAATGAAAAAACTTAAAGGGAGAGCAGCATTTTTAAGGAGTCTATAATATGATAAAAGCTTTGTAAAACTGTAAGAACAAGAAACGTTTGAAAAGAAGGAGCTTTTGACTTATTTTGGAGGTATGGAACCCTAAGAGTAAAACAAAACAAAAGCTTTAAAAGCTTACAAAATTGTAGAGGAGCTTGGCACATATTATAAGGCTCCAACATATACCCTAGAAGTATTATAGCATGTCTAAGGTGCATCATTAAGTGAACATAACAAATGAATTAACATAATGGTATTTAATGCAAAAGATTTAAGTAAATGGGTAATCTGTTCATTTAGACATTAACATACCTAGGTAATTTGGCCATATCGTGGTTTGTATACCTCTAAATTGGATAATTCCAATAGGGAATTAATTTATTAATTTTATTATGCCTCTAAAGTTTTTGAATTCTAACTTGAAGTTTAGATATGGCTACTGTCCCTGTTTTTAAACATCCTGTAGTGTTTTTGATATAACTCCTAGAATAATTAACTAAATTTCATATAATTTATGAAATTAGAAAAGTGGAATGAAATTAATTGATAAGATTACAAGGCAACATAGGAAGTAAAGGAAGAAGAATGACCAATACACAATTTTTCTAAAGTTAACGCATGGACAAATTGGATTAAAGCAGGTGTAGGCCCATTGGATTAAAACATGTGTGACCAATAATAACAAAACATATGTGTGGGTCTTGAAATTTCTAGAGTGGGGACATGGAGAGGGGGTGCATGACATTCTAAGTTCATATTTTCTCCTCTCCATTTCACCTTCTTCATCCCATCATTTTTCATGTAATAATAGGTGGAAATCAAGTTGGTGAGTCAAGAAAAGTTAAAGAGGAAGGGAAGGAAAGGTAATACAATATCTACTTTATCAATTTTCAGGTTTGGAACTGCACTTAGTTGATGTGGAATTGTTGCTGGGATGTTGCTTTGATGTTATTTTGGTGTTATCTTTGATATAATTGGTTGAATATAACAAGAGAGTATTGTTTAGTGGAATTTTATCTCAGGTTTGTTTGTGCCATAACTAAGTCTAAAAACCAATAAATTGTGTTATTCTAGTTACAACCTAGGACATAGAGATAAATATCTCTAAAAGAGACTCTTATCCCAATCTTTTTGAATGTGTATGGGACCTTTTAAATACTTCTAAATAAATGCATTAGGACTTATCATGAGTGAATTGGGTGATTGAACAATGAAATTTAAGATTGAACATAATGCATTTTAAAGAAAATGTACAGGTACATAAATGATTAATATGCATATTTATTACTTATATCTATATATATATATATAGTATGATCATAAAATTGTGACTTTGACACCCTCCTAATGGTGGTAAGTTATGATTCGAATGTATGAATACATATATACATTTTATGATCTGAAATATATTTCATATGATTTGTTAATAGATGAATTGTGACATTTTCAAGTAGTCA
>JAOXYD010000135.1:19636617-19649449 GCA_028565735.1 Pinacopodium congolense | reverse complement strand
GGTGAAAACGGATTCGGGTCTATTCGGGTTCGGGTGCATTCGGGTTCGGGTCTATTAGGGTTGGGTGCATTCGGGTTCGGGTGTGATTGGGTTCGTGTCATTTCGGGTTCATATAAAATCGGGTTTGGGTTCAGGTCAGGTCGGGTGCAGGTCGGGTTCAGATCGTTGATGTTTTTGGTCAATTCGGGTCAGGTCGGGTATGGTCCAGGTCAGACAGGTCGAGTTATCGGGTCGGGTCAATTTTTGACATCCCTAAGAATGTTCATGTCCCCTTCCTTTGCCAACGCTTCATCTGAAATCAGGTGATTTTTTGTACTTCATCGCTTCATCTGGTATCCAAGCATCTTATTTCCTCCATTGCCCTTTCTACTCTGCATTCTCTACAAGTGTTTCTACTTTGCATTCTCTACAATTTTTACAATTTCTGGACATATTAAATTTTAATTGAGTTGTTAGTTGTATTTTTTTTTTCTAATTTTTGTATTTTTATATTAAATGTTGTGTTTTTTTTCAATTTTTTATAATTTTTCAATTTTTATATTGTATTAATATGTTATTTTTATTAATTAATATGTTATTATTTTTTTATTTTTTTATTTTAAAAAATAAAAATATAAAAATATATACAAAATCTCAACTAAACAAGACTTAAAATTTCAATTTTTTTGCTATTTTATGCACTTTAAAAGTACTTTTAAAAATCATTTGATTCAACTTTTAATTGTGATTTTCAGTTTTAATTTTTGTGTTTTTATTAAATTTTGTATATTTTTAAAATTTTTGTACTATTTTTCAATTTCTGTATTGTTTTTTTATTTATTTGGGTAATTAGAAAAACTAAAAACTAAAATAAAAAACAAAAGCTCATCCGAACATCCCCCTAGTTTTAGACTCCAAGCTCTACTTCTCTTTACCAGAAGCTATCATTTTGCCAGTGAAAACCTTGGTTGTTAGATCCAGGTCGATGCCACGATCAACAAGCAAGCTTACAACGTGACGCTCACCATTTCTCTAACCAGTGGCACACTGCCTCAAAACGTATCCATGGTTCTCGACACTGGAAGCGAGCTCTTTTAGCTTTATTGCAACAAAAACCAGAATCATCCAATCAGGATAAATGAAAAGTTTGTTTCTCTATCCATTTACCCCTTATTCTCAGTGATACTGGAATACTACCAACATTAACACGACATGGCACATCAAAAATTCAAATGATTAACCCAGATACACACCACCGTAATCCTTGTACTCAGGGTTAAAATAAGAATCCGAAAGAACAAACAGAACACTAGGTGGCCCTATTAGCATAGAACCCGAAAAAATTAATTAACAAAAAATAAACAATAAAATAACAAGAACAAATAAAAAAAGATTGACTGAAAATCGAACCTTCAAGCTTTTTGGAGGTCTCCTCATCAATCTCACACCCAAATCTAAAGTACCTCTCACAACAAACATTGTAAATCTTTTTCTTCGCTTCCTCCTCGCTAAGACACACAATTAAAAAACAAAAATAATAACACAGCCAACACCATTAAACTCAAAACCTTGAACTTTACTGAAACCTAAAAGAAACGTCTCATTTACGAGAGACCTATTTACCTTCCAACAACTTTAGCGAGAGTTTGAATGTAACAATGAATCATCTGCTATTTGGTAGCTCCCTCACTACCAGGCTTGTCCATGGCTATAAGCATGTAGGGAAAAGCTACTCCATTTCATTGAGAAGTCAGTCGATGAAGTTTGACCCTAAGTTCAATGAAAAGTAGGATGAATTTCATTCTCATTGACTCGGCAACGAATAGAAGTAAATCTGCTGGAAGCGAATGATTGAGTAATTGCACCAAAGATTGCCGAAGAAAGAGAAGAAAGGGCGTAGCAGGACAAAGAAGGGGGAAAAGTTGGAGATTAGGTGTTGGTTCTTCAAAATGACAGCGTAATTTTGGCTTCAAACATTTTTTATTTTTTTATTTTTTTATTTCTACTTATACATGACACGTGTCTCGCATGTAACATGTGCTTATGTTGATGTAGAAGACATGTCATCAGATTTACCAGAGAGCATACTAAATTTGAAATAATTTCAAAGTTGTTATATTTAATTGCTAATTTTTTTTCTTTACGTTATAATTGCAAATTTCACGAAAGTTCATGTTTTTTTTTATGTACCCTCTTATAAAATCAATTCACTACATTTTATATTAGGTTAGACATTGTATTGGTATTTTATATTTTTAGTTAAAACTAACTAACGTCTAATACGCAAAGCTCACTTGATTTGAGTTTGGACCTGACCCTTTCCAGACGACTTAAGTCGACTTATTTGTATAAGATTTTTTAAAAAAAACGAAAAGGGTGGAGAAATATCAAAGTTGATTGACAGTTATCCTAGCTAGACTTCTATTTATTCTGTTGGGAGGTTGGGTATTCTTTCTGTTATGTAGTTGGTGTGATGTTTTTTTGTATATGTTGGTTTTTATGAAATGATTAGGAGCAATGAGAGGGAGCAAAAGTGAAGATGAGCGAAAGTAAAGCTTCACTGGAAAAAAAGTGTGATTCAATGAGTCTTTATACTTTTCTCTTTAATTTCTGGTTCAACTGATTTAGGAATTGAAAGGAAATGTGTTTGTGTGAAGAAGCAGAAGCATCATAGCGTTGTCCTCACCAGGTTGATGCTTTCTTGTTGACGGCAAGTTTCTATTTTGGTTTTGTTTTTTTTTTCTTTTCTTTAGTTTAGTTTGTGTGGATGTTGGTCTCAGGCTTTTGTTATAAAGCATCTGTGTAGAGAGCGAGTAAGTTAATCGAGAAAGGGCATATTGTTAGGAACTGGTGATGGTAGAGAAAGAGGAGTCAGAGAAGAGGAATCCTTTTTTTGCAAAGTTTAGTTAGGGTTTAACAAGCAAGGTGTGGTAGAGAAATAGAGAGAAGAGAGAAGAGAGAAGAGAGTGGCAATGTTTGGGAGCTAAAATGGGTGATGAGGAGCTTGCATGAGGTTGTACAAAATTTAGTGAGGGGCTTTCAGAGATGAGGAAAAAGGGAGAAGAACAGAAGAAAGAGAGTGTTAGTCCTATACGGCACATAAGAGGGGGATGAATTATGAATCAAAATTTCTTTGTTATACAACCTAATCTTTTAGCAACTTATTTAAATGTAGAAGTAAAATAACAATTCTTAATTTATTAAATCAAATAATAATGATAAATTAAACAATATAAAATAAATGCATAAATATAAAGAGAAAGATAAGAGAAAACACAAACAATTTATACTAGTTTGGAGTAGTCTACTTGCCTCTACATCTAATTTTTTACACCATTGTTGAGATGACTACACTATTTTAAGAAAAGTGTACAACATTAGAAAATACAATCCTTTTTCAAGGTTTAAAGGCAGCCTTTCACTCTCTATTTCAAAGCTAAAGAGTAACTTATCACTCCCTTTTCTAAGGCTAAAGGATAACCTCATAATATTCTTCTTTTTTAAGGGTCAAGAATAGCCTTTACAACAACTCACTCACAATTTCCACCCTTCTCACAAATACACCTTATAAAAGATAATCACTCTTAACTCACCAAAGTATATGAAAGGCTCACACAAGCTATAAAAATGAAATGTACTACAACACTATGCTAAAAACCAACAAGCAACCTCAAACAATTTGTATATGTCTTTCACTACTTCATCGATACATAAACAACACACAACACACATATTTATATACTTCTTATGACCTCATAGCCATTACTCAATGTCTATAAATAATAAATGATTTTTATCGTTGCAAAAATAGTCGTTGCCTTTTGCATATTGTAGTTTGCTTCATTCAGTCGATTGGTCTCTATTTGGTCGACCTATCTCATCATTTGGTCATTCTATCTATGTTTGGTCGACTGATCTCTTTATTTTTTTTTTTCATTTGATAGACCTATCTCTTCATTCAGTTGATCGATCTCCTCTAAGTTGACAGCTTCTAAACTTCAGCCCAATCAATCTAAACTTAACTGAATTCAATTCTTAACCCAGTTCAACATATTTTAACATAAACCAATCAATACAAAACATATCTTAACACATTTTAACACAATCAATTAATCTAATTTACCAAATTATTAATCATGAAAATTTATTCATCTATTTATCAATTCATACATCTTCAATTCAAACTAATCAAGTTTTAATCACATAATTCATACTAACATGTTCAGTTATATATCAAGAGAATTTTCACACACATCAATCACAATACCTCTTGATTATGCATCCTACATAAAAATATTAAACATAAATGCATATGCATGAAGTGAGCCATTTCAACCTATGGTAAGACCAAAAAGAAGACTTACATACGCACTCACTCATACCATCCTATCAAATTATATTATCGAACTTGATCTTCTATCTTCAATCCTCAAGTTCATTCATAATGCTTTTCTTCTACCAACTTTAGTCTTCAACCATTTTCACATTTTTCATAAACTCTAAGCAAAGTCTTTAACTTTAGGGCTTCATATTTTTGCAGTTCAATTCTTCATCATATACTGCTAGACTTGTTTCTTCAAACTTATCTCAAAGAGCATAACAAAGTCCACAAATACATTAGTAGAAAGAACTTTATCATCATCAAAATAAAGGTGAAACCAACCCTTAGTTCAATGGAGAGGAAAGTAAATAAGCAGAAAAGTTCAATCACCGTCAATGAATTTATTATCGGAGAAGTAGGAGGAGCTTAATAAAGAAGAAGAGAAGAAGAAGAAGACGAGAGAAGGTTTTGAGAGAGAGAGAAGCATAAAGGAAAAAATTAAATTGAATAAAAGAATTAAAGGAGATATTTTTAAGGTAATAAAATTTTGTGAAAAGAATGGGATTAGTTTAGAGAAGATTAAGTCTAGACAATTTGGGTATTTTAAAAGTAGTTAGAGGTCAATTTTGAAAATTAATGTTTCAAGGTTATTTATGAAAATTCTAAAAGAGAATGAGGGTAGATTTGGAAAGTATGGACAATAAGGACATTTTGATCATTTTAGGAGTTTTAAAGGGTATTTTGGTAAATTTGAAGTGTGATAAGGTTATTTTAGAGAATCATGGAGATTTTGGGAGTGTTTTAGTAAATTGAGATTTTAGGTTTAATTTTGGAACTTTAAGAATTTAGTCCTTTAGAAAGATTAGGTCAAATTGATTCATTTCGACCTAATAGACTTTTAGGATTATCTAAATTATGAGGATATGGTAGATTAAGGCTTTTATGATTATCTAAATTCTAAGAATCTAGCAGATTAGACCCAATATAAGAAATTTGAGTTCTGAAAAATGAGTAAGAATTTCTAATTTGTACACTTATAATATTTTATTATGTAAAAAATTGTGTGATTTAATAGTTTATGTGAATTATTTAAATGTTAAAATTTTTCTTAATTATTATTCAAGATTAAATAATTAGTAAATTTTGTTATGATTTGGTATTTTCCTAAAGTATGAATTTGAATTGAATGTTGATTAATGTGGGCAATATTTGATATGAATATTTGATTAATGTTTTAATCAAGTATTTTCCCTTTATCAATAAGTTAGTGGGATTTGCTACAATTTTCTATTTAATTGTGAATCTTTTAATCGTTAATTGGTTGGATTGATTATTACAATTGTGAGTATTCTATTGTAAATTACCGCATCATGAGCATTTGCATTTGTGGGATTAGAGAACTTGAAACTTAGATATGGAATTAAAGCTACAATTAGCATTATGTTTAGCAAAAGAATTGAAACGAGGATTAGACTGCTTGACAGATTGAGATTAAGTAATATAGTAATAGCGTCTCTAGGTTAGGATATGTTAAGTTATATAAGATTGAGATTGATATAATATGAGATTGGCATGGGTTAGGCACTTACATGTGGAGCAGGTGTTAGGACATCTTGAGTCTTATGGATATTCTTTGCCTGAGATTAAGTATTGGAGTGGTACCGGGGCATCATAGATGTGATATGATTAAAAGATACCATATGTTAGAGATACATATACATACGTATACACTATATTTGATTTAATGACATAGAGATTGAAATTGTTACATGATAATATGAGTTGACGGACTATTGGATATAGTCTACTAGGTTAAGTGAGGTCCTTAATAAAGTGAATAACAAAAATTGTTTAGAATTGATAATGTGACATAATAGTTTTGCATCTAATAGTCATATATTTGTTTTGTAAAGGAAGTATTATGGGATTTTGATATTTATATATGTGATTTTCTTAAATAGTTATTATAGTTTATCTATATGTACGAAATATATATTTTATAAAAGTACAATAATGAAATTCTTATTCAATAAGCAGTTCATCCCTTACTCATTAACGTTTTCAGGAGATAGATTTGATTCAGTGGATCCCAGTTTGCAGGATTGAATTTATTGCTTCAAAGGTGGACCAACAGTATAGCTAACTATGGCTTTCATATTTTTTTCGTGGAAATTTTCTTTGGTATTTCTATAATTAAAAATTGGCAACATTACATTGAGTAGTAATAGAGCGTGTGGATTTAGGAGTGTTACACTAAGTGATATCAGAACCGGCTTACACTCATAGGGTGAATCTGATACAAATTGAGGAATTGTGGGATGGATTTAAAAGTTAAATGATAGTGATAAGTTTGAAGATATTTGATGTAAATTTAAGAATGAATAGGAAAATTTTTTATGTGATTCTAAAATGGATTTGTAGGTGCAATAAAAGTGTGGTGGCCCATAATATGAGATTATGTAACAAATTGAAATTTTGGAGCATATATTGATTTTACCTACTAGAGCATTGATCCATAATATATTTTATATGTTAATGAGGAGACATGATCATATCATATTCAGGATATATCAGATTCTGTGATTAAGGTGATGTGATGTATGATTTATAAAGTGAAATTATTTGACATTTTGAAGAGGATCGATTAACAAATTGGAAAAATAAGAGATTTTGGTATGTGAGCTATATGAAATTATTATTAGATTTTGCGATAAGGTTACTTATGAGATAGAGATTAATATATGGCATTAGTATTTTTGCATGGTTGAGATCTTAGTACATAGTTAATTTCAAGGAGGAAATCTCTTTGAGGGGGAGGGGGAGGGGGAGGGGGAGGGGAGAACTGTAAAGGCCACTTGATTTAGGTTTAGACCTGACCTTTCTAGATAACTCCACTGGCCTATTAGTAAAATAATTTTGAAAAAAAAAAAGAAGAGAAGGGTAAAGAAATCACAAAGTTTATCAATGATTAACCTATTTAGACTTCTATTTATTTTATTGGGGAGGTTGGGTATTCTTTTTTTGTCTGTTTAATGTGATGTTTTTCTATATTTGGTAGTTTTGTGAAATGATTAACAGCAGTAATAGGGAGTAAAGATGAGGAAAGAGAAAGTGAAGTTTTATTAGAAAATTTATATGATTCAATCAGTTAATAAAAAAAGGAAGTATTGTTGGGAGTCTGTGATGGCAAAGTAAGGGGAGTCAGAGACGGGGCTTCGTTTTGTGAAGAGTTTACTTATGGTTTAATAGGTGAGTCGCAACAGAGAAATTGAGTGAAGAGTGTTGTTTGTTGGTTGAATGATTAAAAATGGGATTGCTTTAAACCGATTTTACGTTAAAAACCAACATGACGAAAGGCAAGTGCACTTATCAAACAAGTAATAAAGTGGAGTAATTTTTAGACTCCGAGTGTCGAACCCATGGAAAAAAAATATAGGGTTTTTTGAATGTTAACTACTAGATTAATTATTTTACAATTATCTAGGAAATTCTAAATTAATTGATTAAAAGACAAAAAGATAAAATTAAGGAACTATCCTAATATGCTTCAAACTTTTGAAATTTTGAATTATAAAATAATTTATAAAATTACTTAAAATGGTAATCTTATGGAATCCAGCTCTAGATAAGTGATTAATGAATTTATTGAGCTTAAAAACACATTCAAAGGCAGATTAAAGTTCCTTCACGAATTTAAGACAAAGCTATGGTTAAAGCTTATGCCTTTTCTCCATTTAACTTAGTTTAAAGTTTGGTTTTAAATCTAGCCAATGGGCTTTAATTTCAAGAAGGTGAGCTCTGGACTTTTAATTTCATACCTCTAACTCTCACAAATAATCAAATTTTGGTCATGCATTGATTGATTTATGTTGTTTATTGACCTTTCCAACAATCTAGGTAGATTTCTCGGATCTTAGATTATCTTTCACTTTAACCTTAGTTGATTAGGCCAAAATCAGAACTTTAAGAGCTTCAATAAACAAAATTAGACCTTATTACATGCATTCAGACTCTTCTAAAACATTACAATACAAATCTGAAGCTGGAAAATTGAATTAAGCACACAAAATCATCAGAGCATATAAAACATGCTTCTTAAGCCACATACTTTGATATATCTACAAATATAAGCCGAAATAAGTAGTTTAGAAGTTACAAAACATGTTTAGAACCCTTCTGGAAAATTCTTGAACTTCTTAACTTGATTTGGACATCAACACAGCCTCGGATTGAACATCATCTAGCGAGAAAATCAAAGAACATTGAAGAATATACACATAAGAATATAAACTTTCATTAATCCAAAAAAACAGGAGAATATAAGTAATGACCTAAGTTATAAAATCCCTTATGATGGTTTAGAAACTTAGATATATGTCTTAGCTTCAGTCTCCAACAAAAAGCAACTCAAAATACACTTTAAAACTCGAATTACAAGTGTTTGAAGCCTAAACAATCTAAGAAAAGGTAAGAGAGAAGCTAGAGTTTCTCTAACTAAGGTTAGATCTAAAGTCTATTCATTAGTCCATGTTTTATGTATTTTTCTTGGATGTATGTAGACTCTGGAGACTCGCCACATGTGCCATGAGACAAGGGAATTAATTGGAGGCATGCTTGAGTTGAAATCTTCAAGATTTGGAACTGAAATTATTAACTCTAGTGATCAACGACACCCTGCCAGGGTGTCGTTAATGGTGAAATGCAGAACCCTTAAATGATCCCCTATTCTTCAATCAATGACACCCTGTCAGGGGGTCGTTAATGGTCAGAAAAAAGCGGATTATTTCATGTTTTTTCTCCAATCTTCATCATTAAGCTCCATTCTGCAAATTAATCATAATAACACATAAATTTAACAATTAAGCACTGAATTAGTGGTCATAACTCAACAAATTAACCATTAAAACTATATCAATTTGACCCCTATCAAGACCCCTATGACAACCCAACCATAGTAGTAGTCTTTAGTGCGTTGGTGTGTTTTTCTTTGTTTAGTGTGCTTTTCTTTTGTTTCCTTTTATGCTCTTTACCATTCTTTACTATATTTCTTTATGGATCTAAGTTGTTTCTAGTTGGTTTCTGGTGCTTTGATCTTTTCTTTGGTGCTTTTCATGTATTGGTTAAGTTTTCTATGCACTTTTATGGAGCAAAGTTTCAAGTGCACCTTTTGATGGAACTTCCAATGATATTATCTTCCTTTTGGGTGCTTTCTTTACCTTTTTTCCCCATATTTTTGCTTTGTATTGGTTTACGAACATTGAAGATAGTGTTATATTTAAGTGTGGGGGAGGAATTAGATGCTTTAAGTTATTCCACACTTATGTTTTATTTGTCTTTAATCATGTCGATTTATCATCTTTTTCAACATAATCTATTATCTGTGGAAAATGTTTTCTAATTTAATGCATATTTTTGGAAATCTTTCTTTTTTTAATCTAGTACACCCTTTTGAGATGTTATATGATTGATTAAGTATGTTAATGCTTGAATGGTTTTAAATTGCTTCATCTTTTAGATGATGATGTCTTTTGATCATTATGAATTCCATTTTTTAAATTGCATGGTATTAAATCACAATGTGCCTTCTTTTTAATGATATCTTCATCTTGCTTTAGTGTTTGAAAAAGAAAGAATGAAAAAGAGAGAAAAAATTTAAATTTCAAAAGAAAAAAATAAAAGAGAAAAGAAAACAAAAAAAAAGAGAGAGAGTTAGAATAAGTGAGATTTTCACTCCGCTGACTTCTAACCGTTTATGAGTAGGGAAAGCCAGTTGATGAAAGGTGGCTCAATTTGGTAAGCCAAGGGTTGTCCACGATAAAATGTTCACATTTAAGTACGAAAGATTGAGTGACTTCTAAACTAAGCTTATAAACTCACATTTTTTGTTTAAGTTTTTCTTTTAAGTAATAAGGATGTTTGATGATTTTGAATGATGATACATTTGCTTTAGAACTATTCATTTTGTTCATGGACTTTGGCATGTGATTTGTATTAAATTTGAAGGAATATGAAGTGATTTAAGATTGTTTGTGACTTGATATGCTTAATTGGCCATATATCATGTTTTAGGAGCATAATGTTTGAAAACGTATGGAAATTAGTCCATTTATCATGTTTGATGAATTGAGCAATTTTTCCTTAGCTTATAGGTCATGTTAAACTTGATGATTGAGTGATTTGCTTGAGGAAAAGCAAAAGCTAAGTGTGGGGGAGTTGATAGGCTTGGATTTTATTGCATATTTGTACCCATTTTATGTCAAATTAATGTTTAATTTCTCCAACTTGATGTTAAAGTGTCTAAATATCATTTATATTCATGTATATGTAGATTGGAATGCAAAACATCAAGAAAATCTGGGAAAAGGCAAGAAAATATTAGAAAAAAAGACTAAAACCACACTTAAGCTAGCTCGCTATTTTACTCAACCAGGTGCCATTTGACTCCCGTTCCAGAGACTTAAATGGCGATGTTCTTAAAGCATTGTTTAACTCCATTTAAGTGTCGCTTAATTGTTTAGTCACCCATTTTTCAGCTCCAACTGGCTCCCCACTTGATCAATTTGGCCCCAACTTGTTCCTACTTGACCTAGACATATATGAGGAGGCTCATAGACTAGTTTTGTAGTAATTAACACGAATTTGGGAGGAGAATTCAGATTAAACATCTCTTTCTCCTTTTTTTTAGCTAGTTCTTAGGTTTTTCTTACTTTTTCTTTTATAACTCTTGCTTATTGTAACTTTAAGTTGATTTAAGGATTCTTAGGAGTTGTTGAAGGTGATTGGAGGTTGCTTAACACTTTTTATCATCATTTGGTGAAATCTAAACCCTTATTTCCTTTATTTCATCTCTTTTGTTCATACTTGTGCAAGAACATGGGCTGTATTAATTTTAATCTGAATTTCTTATATGTTTGTGATATTTGAAGCCTAATTCTAGCTTAGGATAGGTTCTATGATTCCTTGAGTGAATTTTTATCACAATTTTGGATGATAATCTTTGTTTTTGTGAGTTTTTAATGCTTATTTTATGTTAGCCACTTAAGGTATGATTAAAGATGATTTAAGATCTGTCAATCTCTACCTAAATCATTGGAAAAAAATCTATAAACAACATGGTTTAATCCTTGGATCCAAGAAATCTACCTTGGTTATCATGAGGGAACTAATCTTGAATGGAATTTAGGAATTCTTGAACTTTAAGCACAATGCTTATTAATTGATGAAATAACCAAAGATCAATTTATGATGGTTAGAGGAAAGACAATGGCTTAACCATAGCTTGTCTTGAGTTAGCGAAGGCCCTAGATTAGAGATTCCAACATTTCATAACTTACTTAAGCAAATTGAAGTCTATTCCTTAGCAATTTAATCATTTGGTAATCCTTAGCCAATTTGGAATTCAATTGCAATGTTGGAAAGTTTTTATGTGCTTTTAGTTATTCTTGAGTCTATATAACCCTTTTAAGCCTTTGGTTTCCTTAGGTAATTGTGATCCAATTGCCTTAGTAGTCACCAATACACGTTCTCTCTGTAGGTTCAATATTCAGAGTCTTAAATGTTCTCCACTTTACTACTTGTGACCGATACACTGTCAATAAGTTGATTTGGTATCTGATTTGAATTTAATGTTAATTTATTGAATTATTTGCATTAAAATAGTGATACCAAATCGACCTAGCGGAGATTCACTATCCCTTGTAATGTTGGTAATTTGGAATTTTTTGCCTGTTTTTGTGATTTAGGAATAAATGTTACCTTGATGCCTTTATCTATTTTTAGGAAATTGGGGTTAAGTGAGGTGAAGCCAACCTCCATGCTCATACAATTGGCAGATCAAACAATAAGGAAGTCAGTCGGATTAGTGGAAGATATGCTTGTCAAAGTAGATAAGTTCTTCATTCCTGTTGATTTTATGTTGCTTGATTTTAAAGAAGATAAGAGTTTCCCATTGATCCTTGGTAAACCTTTCATAAACACTACTAAGGCTTTGATTGATGTCCATAAGGGAATGGCAGTCCTTCGCATTGGTGATGAGTGAATAATATTTAACATGGACTAGAAATTGATAAATCTAGTGAAAAGAAATCCTTGTATAAAATTAGATGTGATTGATTAGTGTGAAAAGAAGCAAGAGATAAGGCATGAGGGAAAGGCAAATTGGAAAGATGATGAAGGAGGAGTTGGGTGAGTGGTTAAAGCAAGAACCTTTAGGAAAAACAAATGCCCTTACCCTATTTTCATTTGTGAGACCACCAATACTTAAGTTGGAATCCTTACTTCCAAACTTGAGTCATGCCTCCTTGAGTGAAAAAGAAACACTACCCATGACTATATATAGCAAGTCAACCTTAGAACATAAGAAGAGGTAGTTAAGGTGAGAAAGTAGAAGATTAAAGCAAAGTTGAAGTTGTTCCTTTGTAGATTCAAATTTCAAGAGATATGATCTTTTGAAGTGGATCAATTCTTCAAGCATGGGAAAGTAGGAGTGAGAGGCTTTAATAGAGGTTATCTTCTTTCTCCATCACTACCTCA
>JAOXYD010000135.1:19592969-19636517 GCA_028565735.1 Pinacopodium congolense | reverse complement strand
GAAGTAAAAGGGCCACATTTATTACAATTAAAATATTCAACATGAGATTTTTAAATATTCATCAAATCTTAGCAAGCTTCCTTTTCTACGCCCTTTTGTAGAGGGATTGCTTTGTCTTCTTCTTCCATTGTTAGATAGTTTAAAACCTCTCCACCATGACCTCTTGCTCTTTAGCCTCTTTGGGTGCTAAAGTTTCTTTTCTTCTTATTCAAAGTAAGCTTGGATTAAAGAACATGCTCCAAGACCTCTCATTTCCTTTTTTTTTTTCCTTTCTTCATATGTTTCAAGTGAGCCTTTAAGTTATTCAATGGTCATAGCCTTTAAATCTTCTATTTTTTAACGGTCACTATAATATAGTCAAATTTTGAAAGTAAAGAATAAGGAATTTCTCCATCACTTTTATGTTAGTGATAGTTTCCTATTGCTTCTCATTTGCTTGAATATGACTATAACTCTTATAAATAATCACACATAGTTTCATTCTCTTTCATATGTAGAGCTTCAAAATTGCTTCTTAAAAATTGGAGGCATAACTTTTTTACTTTATCCTTTCCTTAGCATGATACATGGTGCCTCTCCTAGGTTTCTTTAGAGGTATTAAAGGTTGAGATCAACTTAAAAACCTCATCATTAGTAGCTTGAAAAATGAGGGAGAGAGCTTTCTTGTCTCACTTCCTTAGAAAATGGAGGGCTACATCACTTCCATCTTCTATCATAAGGATCTTTAAGCTCTAATATCACTTTGTTTGAAGGTGATGAGCTTCTAATGAATTTAACAAAGAAGATTTACAGTGGGCAGTTTATTAAAACTAAGAGAGGATTTTGAAATTATGAATAAAAACTTAAAAAATAACTTAAAGATGAGAAAGACACTTTTAATTAAAAAAAATCTCATTTGTAACTAGTACTCAACTTAACTTATCTTAACTTGTTGTTACAAAAGGGGGAAAACCCTTGCTTATACTATTCAAGGATCCTTCTACATAGCTAGCATCTACCACTAATTTTAAAGCTATTTATAGACTTGAGATGTTTCTATAAAATATAAAGATATTTCTTCATGGTATTTAAATATTAGAAAAGATATTTCTAGACAAAGATGTTTCTAAAAATCTTCTAGAATTTGGTTTGTACTTTTTATCTTTTGGACTCACACAAGCATCCTATTTCTTCAACTAAATACATGAAATCCAAAAGAAGCTTATATTCTAACAAGACTTTGTCCTAGTCTTATACATCTACTGATTGAGTATGTCAGTTATGTTGTTATGCATAGTCTCACATTTAGATAGTGTGTTTGTGAAGGTTTTAACAAAAGTGTGTGGATCCTTAGCATCAAAGTCTTAATATGTCTCAATAGATAAGGATTTTAATTTATTTATACATTCCTTGTAATCATTTTTAATATTGTAATTTAATTCCTTTTATAATATTACTTTATAAGTATTCCCTTTTTTTAATCTAATTATCATAAATATGTATGGCATAAACAACATAGGCATAAAGTAAGATATTTGATAGGGGTGTATTATACAAGATCTTAGGATATAATTTTACTTGTTTTCACCCCTAACTTGATGTTAAATTGTCAAATGTATATGTATATTTGATGGAAATGTAGTTCATGCTCAAATTTGGAGTTTTATACAAAAAAGCCAATGTGTAGATACCTTTTCTAGAAGATTAATGGCTATCTTTAACAACACTGTTGATATCTATGTTGAACCACTGTTATAGTCCCAATCAGAGTCAGAAGAATGACGTGATCCTTTAAGGACACTATTATGAAACAAGCAAACCATCATTGAAGACTATTTCACGTATGGATGAACAATGGAGGTTATAAATGGCCTTGTTAATAAGCAATTTCAAGGGTCATTGTAGTCTCTAAAGGCATATTTTGGCATGAGTTTCAAGGACAAATTAAACCAATCATCCCTAAAACTAACTTAAACCTAGCCAATTAGTATATAAACATCTATTTGAGGGTTTTTCAAAAGTTTTTAGGAAGAGCTTTTAAGCAATTCTAAGAAGTCTCTTTTATATAATTTTGTTTTTCTATTTAGTTTTCTTTTAATTTATGTAATAAATACTCAAACATTTTTTTTAGGTTTCAAAGAGTGTATCAAAGTATTGAAGATTGGCTTCCTATTTGGAAAACTCATTCCAAGTAAACTTTTAACTCTTAGTGTCATTTGTATCTGAACTCTTGTCATTTATATTAATAAATATATGCTTCATGATTCAATTTATATGTTTATTGATTACTATGAATGGTTAAATTGTTGAATAACTAAGGATATGAGAGTAAATGAATTAATTGAGTTATAATTATTGAATTGTGTGCTAATCTTCATTTACCTAAGTTCTTAATCATCTATAGTAGACTGGCCATCTAGAATAGACTCATAGATAATTAAGAATATGAAAAATCTACCCTAATGATTGGAAAATTTGATAAAATTTAAATCATTGAATGATCAAACATTGGTTAATTATATGAGTATCAAATGTAGAAGATAATTTTAAAATTGAAATTCCTAAAATTTAACGTTATTACCTAAGTTCATTGAATAACCTAATGATGGAATAGGACAAACAGAGATAAGGCATTATCTTAATCATAATTATGTCTTGAATTCTAGAAGATACCTTAGATTTATCCATGCAGTAACTTCTAAACTCGATTAATCCATTGAAATCCAGACCTTAACTATATATTAGATATTAATAAACATTTTAATTACATTTTTTGATCTTTTACATAAATAGAATAGTTTAGCTAAATTAATATTTTAGTTTAGTTAATAGCCTTAATTAGATTTCTTTAGATAATCAATTATTGATTGACTTAGTTGTTATAGTAGATTCTTGTATAAGTTCATTAAATAACCTAACAATGGAATGGGACAAATAAAGAAAAGACATTATCTTAATCATAATTATGTCTTGAATTCGAGAAGATACTTTAGATTTAGCCATACAGTAACTTTTAATCTCAATTAATCCATTGAAATCCAGACATTAACTATACATTAGATATTGATAAACCTTTTAATTACATTTTGTGATCTTTTACATAAATAGAATAGTTCAGCTAAATTAGTATTTTAATTTAGTAATCGCCTTAATTAGATTTCTTTAGATAATCATTTGTTGATTGACTTAGTAGTTACAGTAGATTCATGTGTAAGTTCATTGAATAACCTAACAATGAAATGGGACAAATAGAGATAAGGCATTATCTTAATCATAGTTATTTCTTGAATTCGAGAAGACACCTTAGACTTAGCCACATAGTAACTTCTAAACTCAATTAATCCATTGAAATCCAGACCTTAAATATACATTAGATATTGATAAACCTTTTAATTACATTTTGTGATCTTTTTCATAAATAGAATAGTTAAGCTAAATTAGTATTTTAATTTAGTTAATCTCCTTAATTAGATTTCTTTAGATAATCATTTGTTGATTGATTTAGTAGTTACAATAAATCCTTATTGGACAATATCTAGACTTAAATTAGATCCACTATATTTCTTGTAATAAGTGTACTTGCCTAGTGTTAGTCTTAGTTTAAATTGTAATTAAAATTAGAGTATAAGAAGACCACCGATAAGTTTTTAATACTGGGACTAGAGATCTTCACTAGTAATGTTAGGGAGATATTGGTGTTAATTAGTTTAGAGTATAATTTTATTATATTTTTTTTTATTTTTCTTGATTATTTTTTACATTTTGTTTTTATTTATTTTTTATCTTCCTTGATTTATTTTTCTTTTATTATTGTTTATGTTGCTTTCTTTAGTTGTTTTCTTTATTTCTTTATTTAGTTATTATTATTTTGTATGCATACTCGTGGCCAAAAGTTCCAAGAATTGAATTTTGATTTGAATCTTAAACGTAATAAACATAAAATTTGAAAAGTAACTCAAGAAGGTATATCTAATGAAGAAGAAGTGGAAATTATTAGTGAAAATAAAGTTGAATTAGAAGTTAAATCATTAGATATGGAGCAATAGTAGAATGTAGTAGCACCTAATCGTAAAGAACGAAGAGAATAAAAAATGATAGACTTAACTATAGGATACAATAGTAAACCTTTAGTTAACATAGCCAAACCTAGGGTCAATGTGAATAACTTTGAGATCCTTCATGAGATTATTTCTATAGCTAAGGCCTCACGGTTTAGAGGTTTATCCTTAAAAGACCTAAATACCCATCTAGAAACCTTCTTAGACATTTGTGATCTATTTAGACATAATGAGATTTTCGAAGATGCAGTCAAATTGAGATTATTTCCTTTATTTTTTAAGGATAAGGCTAAAGCTTAGCTCTTTACATTTTTAAGGACAAATTGAGATTATTTCCTTTATTTTTTTTCTATTACTACTTGGGATAAACTTATGAAACTATTCCTAATTAAAATTTTCCTACTAGTTAAGATAACAAAGATGAAAATCGAAATTATGTATTTTGTTCAATATAAGAATGAGAGTTTATAAGAAGCTTAGGAGATATTTTGAAAGATGCTATCTAAGTGCCCAAGTTATGGGTTTAATATATAGTAGCAAGTTGATATATTCCATAATGAAGTCATCTTATCTATCTGTCGTATTATATATGTTGTTACTAGAGGTAATATGGTGTAAAAAATGACAAATCAAGCTTATAAATTGATAGAGGAAATGACGACTAATAACGTCTAATATCATTACAAGAAACATGTTAAGAGACTTTATAGCGTTCACATGATCAATAATACCATGGTTTTATTAGTCTAAATAGAGGTCTTGAATAAGAAATTAGAGAGTCTAATTAGTGGAGTTAGTAGTAATATGATGAGATGAAAAGTTGTGTACGATAACTATAGTGGTAACGTCTACTCATCTTTAGATTGTCAAGTAGGAAACCCTTTTACCAAAGAGTCTAAGTAAGTCTAATACATAAAGAATTACCATAGGCAATAAAGGAACATGTTCTTAATAAAGGAACCTGTTCTTTAATACTTATAATTTAGGGTAGATGAACCATTCAAATTTTTGTTAGAGTAAAAAATTAAAACTACTAAGAACCACGCCAAGTTAATTCTCAGAGAGCCCTACCACCTACCTTTAGAGCCAACTCATCTATAACACAAGAGAAGTTATGTTTTTAGGAGATGGCCATGAAGTAAATTCAATTGAATGAAACTAGGATGCAAAATAATGCGACCTCTATTAAGAATTTGGAATTTTAAGTAAGCTAAAATATATAGCTACTCAGTAAGTTGTGTAGCACCACTTAAGCTAACTCTAGAAAACACATTAAGGCTATCACCTTGAGGAGTGGAAAAGCAGTAGAAAGTTTAACTGAGAAGAAGAGTGAAGAACTACTTAAATAGATGAGGAAGGAGAGTATGGTGGATAAGAACAAAGAAAAAGTAGGAGAAGATGGGAAAGAGGAGTGAAATAAGTTATTTTTTAGCCCTAATGTGTAATCATATAAGCTTAGGATCTCATATCCTTAAATACCCAAAAGTACCCACTTAGATAAGCAATTCGAGAAGGTCTTAGAGGTTTTTAAAAAGTTGCATATAAATAGTGTTTGTTAAGTCACTTGTACAAGTGCCTTCTTATGTTAAGTTCTTAAAAAATATACTATTAAACAAGAAAAAGCTTGAGAAATACGAGATGGTTAAGTTTAATGATAAGTGTTCTGTGATCTTATTAAGAAATTTACCTCATAAGCTTAAAGAATCTAAAAACTTTATAATCCTATGCATCATAGGTAATTTGCAAATAAACAGGTTCATTGTGGATTTTACTGCAAACCATAATTGATGCCCATGTCTACCTTTAAGAAATTAGGATTAGAGGAGTCTAAATCTACCACAGTATCATTACAACTTATTGAAAAATCTATCACTTATTCAAGAGGAATCATAGAGGAAGTGCTAATAAAAGTAGATAAATTCATTTTTCCTATAGATTTCCTAATATTAGATATGGCGGAAGAGAAGGATGTGATAATTATCTTGGATAGATCATTTGTGCCTATTGCTAGAATCATAATAGATGTATATAAAATAAAACTTATTCTAAAACCTAAGATTAGGAAGTAGTGTTCAACATCTTTGACATGCCTAATTCTTCCTTTATGATTAGCTCATACAATTATATTAGAGTAAGATTTGATAAGCCTATTAGTTGTAATGTTCCTAGCACAAATAAGGTGAAAATTAAAATTGAGGACTTGAATTTTAGTAAAACAATAAGGAATCTAATGTAAGTACAATCCCATATTTCAATTGACATGTCTGGACGTCTGACTATTTAACATAAAATGATAGCCTTGAGAAATATTGATTTAAAATCATCATGACATCTTAATGACATCATCTAACTAAAAACATAAAAGAAGCGCTTGTTGGAAGGAAACCCAATCAATCAACTAGTTCTCTTTTTACTTCATTTTTCTAGTTAATTGATTTCCTTAGTTTTATTATTTTAGGTCAACATATTTGAGTGACTATAGGTGTGCAATCAAGTCATGTTTAGATGGTCCTTGAATTATGGATATTTGGATGGAATTAGAGAAGTTGAAATCACAGAAAAAAAGATTGGACAAATCATCAATGACACTTTATTATGGTACTAATATTATCAACTGAAATCACCATTATAACATGAATTCAATACATTAATGAACCCTTTATAACAGTGCTAGAGTAGTATACCTAAACTGTCTTTGAAGAATGATTTGTATGTGTGAACGACACTATTTTATCCTAGAACTCTAATTCATATTTCTTCTTCCTCCCTCTCCACCCCTGTCGTTCTTCCTCACTATTTACCTTTTTCCAATCCTACTGTTTTGTCTCATTTTTGTTAGGAAACATTAGTTTTTTACTTGATTCGCATGGTTATCCCTTCAGTGTTTGCCCCTTACTTAAAACCACTCTTCTCTAAATGTTTTCTCTCATTTTGTTTCTAGGAAACACTAGTTTTTTGCTTGATTTAGCATGATCATCCCTTTAGCATTTACCCCGTACCTAAAATCACTAGGTTCCTCTAATTTTTCCCTTTCTTTAAAGGTTTCCACCCAAACCAATGTCATCATTGTTTTTTTTTTGTCATTTTTAATGGGTTTTCCTTCTCCTTAGATGGTGTTTCTCACACCATTTTGTTTCTTATCTCTTGATTTAAAATTTTGCACCATTTCCAACCTTTATCATCATTGGCAAAAGGAAAACTTAACTACTGCAAAAAAAAATATTCTGATGTCAATTAAGGAATATTTCAGTAAGCAACAGTGTGTTCCAGCATCCATCTAGTATACTTTGTCACTATTTTCAATTTGATGACACTGTGATCCTTCCCTACCTTGAGTTTAAGAAAGCACCCAACATTCGATGCTTTGAAATTCACAATTACAGAGAATGCCGAGTAGTTTGATGTCTATAACAAGAACAATATCATTATAGAGCATTCAATAGCACCCATTATAGAGGTTGAATTTGATGTCACTAAAGTCTTCTGAACACTGGGATAGGGAGCTACACCTTGACGACCTGTACTATCTTAAATTAGTGAGGGAGTTTTACACGCACATCGAGTAAAAAGAGGAGGCCAATCTTATAAAGATAAGATCTTTTGTCTGAGATACACCTATCACCATCACTTGTGCTTATTTATCGATATTATTAGGTGTGCCCGATGAGGGGATTGCATACGAATAGCAAAAGAATAATGTTTATAAGAATACGATCACTTATTACCTCTATTTTTATAATAAAACTACTGGAGACATTTTGAATCTAAGAAGGGCCACAACTTTCAGATCATTCCTAACTTACCAACTAGAGGTGCGTCAAAGGATCATTGTCGCCATGATTAGCACCAACATCATCCTAAGAGTGAGTAGTTTGAACAAGATTAGATTCTAAGACACTTACATCTTATATAGGATGCTCCATGAGCTAGGCATCTTAACTGCAATCCACTAGCTGGCTTTGTCATCCCCGTATATGCAGAATGTGGTTTGGATTCAATGTTAGAACAATAACTTTTACTTCTTTTGCTTACTCAATTGGATTAGCTTTAAAGAGAGGCTTGAGTGTTAATAGGTAATTTTCATGACTTTTAAGACATAACATGTAGCATTTTTACCCATTAAATGCATAAATTATATCATTTAAGAGCTCTTTTTTCTAAATTTCAAATTTATAATGTTCTTAAAGCTTATGGGTGGAAATTGAAGCAATTTAGAGTAAAAAAGAGCAAGAGGGTTACATTACAAAAGATCAACATCGATTTCTAGAATTGATCAACGAAATCGTTATTCTCTAGATAATCGCTATTAAAGCTTGAAATAGAGAGATCAACAGTGGGTTTTGAACAGTGTTGCAGTTGTGCAACAATTTATCCGTTATTGAAGTCATTATAAAAGACAAAATTAGTAATTTTGATGCAATGAAATGACGATGGTGACCCTATTTTTTTTTACCCTATTTAGGAAAATCCCTAATATCCATCCTTATGATTATTTAAACACTTTTTTTCATCACTTTTCAATAGCTAAAATTAGAGATTTAGATTAAACATTCATCTTGGTTAAGGTTTTTTATCAATTTCTTTTCCAGCTTTGATTATTTTCTAATCAGAATTTTTAGGAGCATTTAATTAGAGAAAACAGACAAAAATATTCAGGGAGTCACCATCTCTTTGTTGATTTTTTATATTTTTCATTTTTATACTTGTATTGATTCCATATTGATAGTTTATTCAATATATATGCTCTTTATATTTCTCTTATCTTTCATTAATAACTATGTGTGAGTAAACTGTTTTAGCTAAGGTTGGGAGTTTGAATGGGTTTATTTTGGGTGTTTGATTTTTTTCTTTGATTGAATGCTTATTTTACTTAATTTAGCTTGACCGCTAATCTAGAGCATGATATCTAAGGATTTAGGACTTAGTAGTTAAGCTAAACATCTATAGTGATTGTATATATATTTTTTTATTTTTTCTCTTTTATATTGCATTTTATGTTTTTACACCAAATATGATATATTTTATTATCATTATTAATGATATTAAGGTTTTATTATTTTTGTCTCGTCTGTATTTTATTTTTATTTTGTGTTTTTCAATTAGCTATAATAAACCCCCTTCAATTTCTAAAGGAAAAATATACAATATAACTAAATTTAAGGGAGTATTCTTGTTCTCATATCTCTCTCACATCGTGTTTAATTTGATTTTTGAATATTATAGACAGTGTTCATCTTAAATGTCGAAGAGAGAACTACGAAACAATTCTTATTACACTTGATATTGTTGCAAATCCAATGTAATTTATTTGATATTTCATAAAAAATTCTAAATGGTTAATTAAATATTAAATAATGTGTTTTAAATTGATTGATTGAACTAGTACAATGGGATTGATTAATTTATGATTGATTATAAATTTATTTAACTTCAGAAAAAATTGTTTATATGGTTGATACTTTATACATAGTTATTGAATTTTGATGAAACTTCATATGTATTTTTATATAAGCTTGAATCAGGGGTTCAATTTAAACAATTTTAGTAAAATTTAAAATTTAAAAATTTTTGAAATTAAATGGAATTAAAATTGAGTAAAATTGAAAAAGCGTATGAAAAAGGGGACAATGAAGCATAAAATACATTTGCTAGGACAAGATGAAGTGTAAAACGCACTTGTCCAAGGAAATTGAAAATAATAAGGCTAAGGCATGATGGAGTGTAAAACACACATACCATTGAATTATCTTAGGAAAATTTGCATGATCATTCATATGAATTTCTTGAAATTGGATATATTGCATAAAGATTAGCTTGACTACATGTTTTGACAATATCTGTGAATTCATGATAAAAAGTAAACTAGGGTGTACTAGTTATGTTAGCTACATTGATTTGAATTAAAGTAATATGTTTGACATTTAGAAAAACCATTAGGAAAAATTTTTCATGAGTATTTAGATAAGTTATTTAAGGACAAGTAATAGTTTAAATGTAAAAGAATTGATAGTGGTGTATTATATGGGACTTTAGAATGTAATTTTTCTTTCTTTACCATTATAATGATGTTAAATTATCCAATTTATGTGTATATTTGATGGAAATGTACATCATGCTCAAGTTAGGAGTTTTGTGCAAAAAAGATAAAGTATGGATGTTTTTTTTTCTCAAAAGAACAATAACTATTTTTAACGGCACCATTGATGTCCATATTGAACTAATGTTGTAATTCCAGTCAAAATCAAAAGAACAACGTGACCCTTTAACAAGGTCATTGTGGAGCGAATAAACCATCATTGAAGGCTACTTCGCAGATAGATGAATTATAAAGGTTTTGAACAACATCGTTAATCGGCTATTTTAAGGGTCATTGTAGTCTCTAGAGATGTGTTTTAGTATGAGTTTCAAGGATAAATTATACCAATCATCCCCAAAACTGACTTAAACCTAGTCAAGTCATAAATAAACATCTTTTATATGGTTTTGCAAAAGTTTTCTGGAAGAACTTTTGAGTAATTCTAGGAAGTCTCTTTTATATAACTTAGGTTTTTTGTTTAGTTTTCTTTCAATTTGTCTTTCAATGTGTATAATATATACTCAAGAGTAAGATTGGATTACATTTGGGAAACATTCCAAGTGTAATCTTAACTCTTAATTTCATGTGTAGATTAACTTTTATTGTTTTTATTAATAAATATATGTATCATGATCCAATCTTTGTGCTTATTGATTATTATGAGTAACTGAATTGTTAAATAACTAAGCATAGGTAAGTAGATAAATTATTTATGATATAATTCCTGAATTGTATGCTAATCCTTGTTTACTTTCTTAATCATTTATAATATAATGACCATCTAGAATAAACTCTTAGATAATTAAGGATTTGAGAAATCTACTTCAGTAATTAAAAAAGTTGGTAAACAACATAATTTAAATTAATGAATAACCATATATTAGTTAATTATTAGAGTCTCAATTCTAGAAGGGATTTTAAGATTGAATTTTTTGAACTCCTATTACCTAAATTCATTAAATGACCAAATAATATAATAGAATCAATAGAGATAAAATATTATTTTAACTATAACTATATCTTGAATTTAAAAAAACTCTAAATTTAGCAATACAATAACTTCTAAACTCAATTAATCTATTGAAATCCAAATCTTAACTATATATTAGATATTAGTAAACCTTTTAATTGCTTCTTATGATTTTTTTACATAAATCGAATAGTTTAGTTAAATTAGTATTTTAATTTAGTTAATTGATTTAATTAGATTTTTCTAGATAATCTTTCTCCAACTAACTTAAGTCTTGCTTGTTTCTGATTTTTGTTTTTATTTATATTTGTATAAACATGTAAAACAAAAAAAATATAAAAATCAAAAACTAACATACAAATAAAATGTGAAAATATAAAATTATATAATTATATAATATAAAAATTAATGAAAATATGTAAAAATAAAAATAAAAAGTTAAATTAGATGACCTTAATAGTTACAATAGATGTTTATAGGATGATATATGGATGATAATTGGGCAAGATTTCTATGCCTCTTCCCACCGCAAACCTAGGTTGAATACCTTTACCAAAGCCAGATCATCATGGTCCATCATGATGCACCACGCCAGCCAACCTACCATAAGGAACTGGATCTTATCCCAAAAAAAAAAAACATCAGGAAGAATTACAGGCTTAGCCTATCATTAGACGATAGTTCTTCATTAACTCCAAAAACTTCAACTCAAATGCACAAAATGGTTTGGTTTGTCATAATACAAAGATCTCTATCATAGCCCAAAACATTAAGCTCAAATGATCAACGTTTGATCCTGTCATAGGCCATTAACTCTTCAACTTGAACCACATAATTGGCCTGCAACAGATCTTCATCAACGTCTAATAGGGATATCGATATTGCACAGCCCACGCTCATGTAGCATAAATAATATATCTCCACCAAATGTCTTTTGAAACTGGATTCACATCATGAAGCCAGATCTATATATGATCACACCAAAAACCCAGATAAAATACGTTTTCAATTTTATTTAAAACTCAAGAGAAAATGATACATATGAAAATGCACTTAAAAGACCAAAGCTCAATAAGTCGGGAATTTTCAAGCATTGCCTGAGATTGAGACAAATGTCACTATCTTAAACATCCGCAAGTCAAAAAGTGGTTACTGTTCTCAACAATGAGGTTCATCTCTCTAAAATATTACGTTTGCTCTCTCTAATCTTCACTGAGCTAATCTTCGAAAGCCAAGCGCAGGAGAATATTCTACTCCTTGGTTTTGTACGTCTTTTATAAGGGACAATGAAGACAAACATACGATAATTCCATCTCTAAATCACTGTGCCAGACCTAGACCTCAGGAATCTTGGAATTTAACAATCCATATATATCAACAATCATGATGATATTCATCAACACATCCAGTTCGAATGCGTTAAAGATAAAGTACAATGCACTAGATCAGCTCTTAGTACTAAATTTCAGTGTCTCGAAACATGTATCTTGATGACTGATTGTAAAGATAGTTCAAAAGTTATATTTTTGTTGTTGTAAAAGTATGCATATAATGTGTTTACTTACTTTGATTTGAATTAATTTGAAAAGCCATCGTATCATATGAAAAATAAAGAATAAAAGAAAGTAAAGGCTCAACTTCATAAGTTGCGCCTCTCTTATTTATAAGAAAATGAAAAGGTTTTCGTTTAAGAGAGCTTGCCGAATCAAAATATTGATGAAAGAAAAACTATTTGTTGTTATTGTATTCCTAGTTTTGTTATCCTTTCTTTTAGCACAACTTCAAAATTGCACTTTGAAAAAAGAAATATTCGTCATGCATTTTATATTAAATTAAAACAAGGATAATAGTTATACAAGTGAACAACCTTTTTAAATTTTTTCAGTTGAGTGAGTAACTGTTAAAATTTTTCAATTGAGTGACTAATTTTTAAACAGTTTTTTACTTAAGATAAAAACGTTAATTTCGTTATTTCCATATTGACATGGCAAACAGACTTTGCCACGCCAGTGTCCATGTGACAAAAATGTCACGTCAGTATCTACGTATATACATTTTAACCTTTAAAATTTTTCAGTTCACCAAGCAACTTTTTTAAAAATTTTAATTAAGTGAGCAACCTTATAAAAAATTTAATTCAGTGAGTAACCTTTTAAAATTTATTCAATTTAGATTTAAATTAATTTTTTTTATAAAAATAACAAGTGATTAATACAACAATATTTTTTAGGAAGTATTGCATAATGACTTTTAAATTAAGTTAACAAATATATAACTTATTCTTTCAAAAGATTGAAAACTATTATATTGAAAAATATTTTGTAATTAAATATTTTCAATTATAAATAACTGTTGAATTATATTGAAATTATTCAATTATATTTTAAAATTAAAAATATTTTACAATTTAATATATTAATATTATAAAAAATTTATGAATAATATCAATTTAAATTATATTTTTATTTATAAATAATTGTTGAATTATATATATTTAAATAATTGAAAATTATTCTCTTGAAATATAATGGAAAATATATCTTAAAATATATTTGAAATAAAATTTAAAATTCATCAATAAGACTAGAGCAATATTTTATAATTTGAAATTATTCAAAAATAATTTACAATTAAAAATTTTAAAATTTATGATGGAATTATATTTATCATAACAATTATTTAAAATTTCTCAGTTATATCAATCAAACTCTCTACATTTAATTACATATCATAAATTGGGTATAGTTAAAAATAAATTTAATTGTAACTATGTCTAGTACAAAAATATGTATCTTGTAAAAAAAATATTATTTGTCAAAATTTTTATATGCTTAATGAACTGAAAATATTCAATTATTAAATTTTTTAAATAATTAAAAAATTATTCTATTGATAATATAATTTTTGCAATATCAATTGTAAAATTATTTCTAATTAAAAATATAATTAAAAACTATTATATTTTAATAACTAAAAGTTAAATCTTTTGAAAGAATAAATTATACATTTGTTAATTAAGTTTAGAAGTCGTTATACAATACTTCCTAATAAAATATTGATGTATTAATCACTTATTATTTTTATAAAGAAAAAATTAATTTTGACCTGAATTAAATAAAATTTAAAAAGTTACTAACTGAATTGAAATTTTTATAAGTTTACTCACTTAATTGCAAATTTTTTAAAGTTAGGGTGTGTACATCTGGATGCTGACGTATCACTTTTACCATGTAGATACTAACGTGACAAAGTCCATTTGCTATATCAGCATGGATATAATGGAGTTAACATTTTTATCTTAAATAAAAAAGTGTTTAAAAATTAGTCACTTAATTGAAAATTTTTAATTGGTAATTTCCATGCATAGGATATCTTAATTTAAGCAGGAGATCTAAGAATTATAGTTGAGTTTTAGTAGTAACATGTATTTACACTATACACAGTTGACCAGTAAATCACAGGACACATTCTTTTCTTCTTCCCATAGACTTCTTCATAGCATCGAAGCCATAGTAATTGGTTGAGTTGCCATGAACTACCAAATAATAAAATTATCTAACTAACCTAACTAACCATGTAGTAGGGAAAGTTATAGTCGATCTCACAGAGAATTAGTTGTATTTATGAGTTATTCCTCATATTACGCAAAAGGAAAAAGAAAATAAAAAAAATCCATTAATGCGAAGGAATTAAAAACAAACGAAAAGACAATTAACAAAACTAAAGCGAACAACAAGAAAGTAAATAACAATAATAGAAAGTTAGGTAGAAGATATTATTTGAATTTATGAATTACATTTGATCATCGAAAATATAAATTATGTTATGCCTAAGATGCTAGCCTATAGACACAAACAAGTTATTGTGTCCTAAGTTTCTTCAATTTTAGATAAGTCTTATACGATAGAAAACTTACCATTGACCGCACCACAATCTAAAATAAGCTCTTTAAATTTAGAGGTGCGATAGCATTAAGAACTACGGAATAACTAACCTAAGTCATAATCACATAAACTAGGACTATGTGACTCAAAGAATTGGAATCTTAGATTCATTGATTATGTTTGCCTATAAAATCAATTAACTTATTGCTAGTTATAAATTTCGCTACAATTACATATCAAAAGCCAAATCCTAGCAATTGAATTAGAAATTACACCTAGCATGACCAATCTTATAAATAAATCTTAATTAACATTATAAAAAATAAACAAAATCCAATATGAAATTAAACAAAATAAAAAATAAAATATACAAATCATAAAAAAAGAGAAACAATGTTAGAAAATGAAGAAACTATCAAAAACTCAAGATTCAACAATATTTAACATAACCTAAACTAAATACATAAGAAATATAAACAAATATACATAAACAACAACAAAAACATAAATAAAACTAGAGTTCAAGACCTAAACTACTTAATCTACGATTTGAATAAGAAAATATAAGGACATCAACACTAAAATCTAAGAAAAACTCAAAGAAACCAAAGAGCCGCTGAAGTGAGAGCGAAAAATGTATGTTTAGATAGGTCTCATTTAAGGTTTAGAACATTTTAGGGTTGAATGGACGAGTTGCGGTTAATTTTGGCATAAGACAACATTTTTTGGGACTTAAACGATGGTTACTAAGGACTTAAATAGCAACATTTTATTGGGGCCGTTTAAGTATAAGAAAATTAATAATTTCTGCCTTTCTTAACATTTGCTATTATAACTCTTCCTACGTATCTCTGATTGTCATAAAATTTGGTATGTAAGTTCCTCACATGATATTCTTATATCCAATAAAATTTCAAGATAATATGAACCCTAAAATTGTACCTAATGCATCATCAAATTCACCAATACCAAAACTGGAGTTGTTTGAGCTTCTCTTGCTCTTCTCTGAATGCATCCTTCATGGCTTGTCATATGACCTTAAAATTTAGTGTAGATCTTCATAACATAATGCTCGAAATCCTAATATTGATTCTACACCTCTTCTAGTTCTAATTTTGTTCCAAATCACTTATAAATTTTGTCCGTTCAACTTGTATTTGTGTTCTAAGGTCAAATCTACATGTAAAATCCAAAGGAACTCAAATAAAACATTTAAACACCAAAATAGGGATGAAATTACTTTAAACTCAAAATAAAATATCATAAAATGCATCCCTATTAGTAATACCTTATCTAAGAAACAAACTATTATAAAGCCTATTCATCTTATGATTGAAGCTTATCACAATGGCATAAGATAAAGAAAATAAAAACAATGGTGAGGTGAATTATAGAAAGAAAGATGAAGTTCTTAATCCATTACCCTCTTATTATCTTTATCCTGGGATGAATATATCTCCTGTGGTGTTAAAAGGAGGCAACTACTAAGAATAAGCTCAAAGCATTCATAATCCATTCCAAGCAAAAAGAAAGATGGGCTTTCTTGATGGTATAATAAAAAAACTCAAAGATGACATATAAGAAATTGAAGATTGGTGGAGTGTCAAGTTGATGATAGTGGCATGAATTTTTCAATCTATTAAGTCAAACCTCTATTTGACTATTACTTATTGTGATGGTATGAAAGAATTATGGGATGAATTGAGACAACAATTTTCCATTGGTAATGGTCTGCACATCCTACAACTTCGTTTAGATCCTACCAATGTAAACAAGATGGTTAGAGTATGGTAGCATATTTTGGACAGCCTAAAATAATCAAGATGAATTGTTCAATTATGTAAAATGTCCTTTGAGTAGGTATGGAAAGTGAACTTGTAATCTCACTATCGAATTGAAGAAACAAATGGAGGAAGACAGAGATCATCAGCTTTTAATGGGACTTGTTGATCAGGTATGGTATAATTCACTCAATCATCATTGGTTAAGATCCACTTCCTCCATTTAATTGTGTATATGCTTTGATTGTGCAAGAAGAGAGGCATTAGAATATGACTTGTATACTTGATGAAGAACTGAGACTATAAGAGTTGCGTTTTAAGCACCAAAATCTAAAAAGTTACTATTAAGTTTTCCTCATCTAGTAAGAAGTCGACTTGTAAAAATTGTGGGAAGCTTGGACACGAGACATCCTCGTATTTCAAAATTATAGGCTATCCAAATTGGTGGTCAAAAAGTCACGAGAAGGAAAGTCCAACAGGACATGGGCAAGGAGGGGGTGCAATTAGACGTGAAAATCAACTATCACAGTGGCAAATGCAACATAATTGATAGGCCATGCAAGTTCAAATCAGATTGGTGTGAGCCTCGAATTCACGACATAAGATAAGGCAGCACTTACTACTACTCTTTATGATGAACAATATGCAATAGTCATGAACATAATTAGCTCTTAGAATAAAAAACAATTCAAATGAAAAGCTCTATATTAAGTAAATTCTCTATATAGGGCTTCACGTCATATTATAGGGAATAAGTAATTACTAATTTACTTGCATAAGATTGCCTCATCGCCTATTGGTCTCCTAAATGGAAAGTATACACATGCCCAACTTAAAGGGACAGTTATGTTTAATGAAAAGTTGAAACTGAGACATGTCTTATTTATGCTAGATTTGAATTGCAATATGATTTCTTTAACTTGCTTAATTAATGATTTGTAATGCTTTGTAACTTTAACTAACAAACTATGTTTGATACAAGATTGCACCATAAGGAATTTGATTGGTATGGGTGAGTAAGAAGGTAGGTTTATCTCGTTTGGAGTGTGGCATCGTGAACACTTGTCATATTTCTACAAAAGCAACTATCTTATATTTGTTTTAAGGCGACACAAACTTGAGAAGTTTTTTCAATTTATATGAATAAAGATGATGATTTATTTGAATAAGTTCATTACAATGTGTAGGGTACTTATGGTATTCCTTCTTGTTGTGGAGTTCGTTACTTTTTAACTATAGTTAATGATTTTTTAAGAGGTGTTTGTGTTCACTTAATGGCTCAAAAATCTGAAATAGCCCAATATTTAAAAACATCTGTGTGATGGCTAAAAATCAATTTATAAATAAGTTGAAGCAAAGTCTAGTGACAATGGTACGGAATTTGGAATCATATTTTATTAAGCATGGAATTAAATTTTAATCATCATGTGTGGATATGCCTTAACAAAATTGGTATGGGAAAGAAAAAATAGACTTGTTTTGAATGTTGGGTTATCGTTGCATTTCCAAGCCAACTTATCTCTTCACTTATGGGTGAATGTATATTAATTGTCACTTATCTTATCAATTGTACACCCGCCCCTTTACTTAATGGAAAAATTTTGTATGATTTGCTACATGGAAAGCCTCTGCCATATACTCATTTTTTGACCTTTGGATACTTGTGTTATGTACATCATTTTTCTCATGATAAAATTAAATTTAACCTTTGAAGTAAGAAGTGTATTTTTGTGGGTTATCCTCATAGAAAGAAGGATTAGCATGCCTTTAATTTGGAAAATCATGAATTTTTTGTCTCTCATGATGTTATGATTTTTTAGTGCAAATTTTCATGTTATGGTGCACCTTTTTATGGTTCTCTTATATCTGTACTATCATCAAACTTGGTAGCCTATAACAATATTATGCTTACACGTGAGTCTATTATTCATTTGAATAATGGAGCTCTTGAACATGAGAATGTTATTTCTACTCTCATCAATATTATTATGAAGAACTTAGTGCCTATGCATAGTCAAAGTGAGAATAGTAATATAGATGAAAGGGGAACATTAACCCCTTTAGATGACAGGGGGAGTACCTCCCCAGGTGATATACTCCTTGACTTTACAACCCTTCTTATAGACCTCGAGGAAAATGGGTTTCTGTTTGATGCAGTGACTAATAAAGGATGTCAAACACCCGATTACGTGATTTTATGTTCCATATGACTTGTGTCACAGACCTCAATTCATCCCACCCTATATTAACATTGTCCTCGAGTACTCCTTGTCCTATAGTTAATTATATGACTTGTAATCATTTTTCTACAAAAGAAAAAGACCTATTTAAAACCTAGGGTTTGTCTAAAATTTTGGTTTAGACACTAATATTTCAACGTATTTAGGGTAAGCCTTAACATTTCTAAAATATTCAAATAAAATCCTGATGTTTGGCAAATGTTTAAAATAGACCCTCAACAATAATAACTGTTAACTATCACTATTTCCACGTGGCACTTAATTTTTTCTGAAAAAATTTGGAATTGGGCCCTACATGCCAACTAAGCATGCATATACGCTGGTATGTGGGACCGTATAAAGGCCCTAAACCCTTAAACTAAAAAACTCATTGTTTTTGGTTTAGGGTTTGCATTTAATTTTTCGTCCTCCCTTCATCATAGCACCTCCAAATTTCACATCTCCTTTGTCGGTGAATCAGTTTCTAGTGTCCTCTCTCCAGTTATATAGTGCCCCTAAATTGCGCTTCTTCTCTCCAATTTTTATGGGTTTTGTAGCGGTCCTCACTCAAGTTTTTACATCTCCTCCGTTGGTGAATCAATTGCCAGTGTCTTCTCTAGTACCTCAGTAGCATATTTTTTTATTTATAAAAAATATTTATGGTTTATAGGTGTAGTTCTTAGTTCAACTTCCATATACCACTCAATATGTTTGAAAGCTCTTGGATGGTTTATGGGTATAGCTAAGATGGTAGATGTTAATGTTATTAGTGTTATTTTGTTAGGAAAAAATGGAATGGTTACTTGCCAATAATGGGTTTTAAATTGTATGTTCACCGGAGACCAGGGAAATTGGAGGACAACAGGCTTTCTTTGTTACTTCTCCAACTTTTGTCAGCTTGTACTCATGGCTTACATTGAAGGTAGGGCTACTTTTATGTTGCTTACCTTTAAACATTGTGGACCAGTATATTTCTTGTTTGTCCTATTTATTAATGTTATTCGTCCCATCTTGTTAGTATTTAATTAATTTTGGTTGTGTGAACTAAAGTTGGTAGTGGAAACATTTTGCTAACTATAAGTTGAGTGAAAAGAGAAAGCCATCAACAGGGATAAATCCGAAAAAACAAAAAGCCCGTTGATTCTACCTAATTTTGAAGTGGGAGTGTAATGTATTAGAAAAATATATTAAGAGTCTAACATAGATGAACTCTTCAAAGGTTACATTAGAAAAGGAAAAAAGGACAAAAGAAAAAAAAGAAAAAAGTAGACTCATGTCAATATTCATTTTCCCTCTACAAATGGATGTTTCTGTTAGATGATGCCTATGGATTGTATTGAAATCTATTTTTATATACACATATATATAATGATATCATGATTTAGACTATTTTGTCATGCTTAACATTTTAATATAAAGGACAATGAAGCTTTAAAATAGAAATAAGCTATATATGGAACTTATAGCCATGGATTGTGTATGGCTTCATTTCAATATATATCAATAACATTTGATCATTCATAGTTATAACTTTCTTATCCTTGTTAACTTTGAGCTCTGTGTTATAGCTATGTAGCCAAGTGAAGACTAGGAGATAGGAACAATTTTCAAAGTATAGAATTTTCTATTATTCTCTTGAAATGTGAAGAGAAAAAGGAAAACAATGGAGCATTGGGTTACATGTTGACAATGAACAGTAAGGAACTTAAGTTAAACATAGTATAATAAGTGGGGAACTGAAGTTCTTTATGAAAAATATATTATTATAACTTGTTTTCTTTTTTCATATACGGTTTAGTTCGATATCTTTATCCAATGCTTTTAATATGTAATTATCCATGTCCATTTGAGTTCTTATCACTTGTCTTCATTATACCAAGACAAATGTCTTTATTTTGTTCATGAAATTTTGACGAACATGTGTACAAGTTTCCAATTGCTATATGTGCAACTATAAGGTTATTTAATGATAAAAGGTTTGTGTTAGAACCTATATTTTCTTATGTTGATGGGGAATTAACAATTTTTTATAAGATTGATCTCGATTATGCGAGTTCCATAGAAATACATGAGATGGAAAAGGATTTAGAGTGCTCTTAAATTGATAAGGATTACTAGAAGGTCCCTGGTAAAGAGTTTAATAAGTCATTAAGGCTTCTTAAATCAAATGATAGCTGCATTTTTGTAATAAACTTGATGAAAGATCATGGAAATACTGAAGTGTATATTACACATAACATGCACATACTAGGTGATCATGGTTGCGAATATGAAGGAAGTGAAGAAGATCACTATACAATAGTAAGTAGGGTGCCATTAGATGTAAATGATGGTCATGATAGAAATGATGATGCTAATAATGAAAATGATGAATATCTTGATGATGTAGTTTTTAAGAATGCAGGATATGATGTTCAAGATGGTTTAACTGAATTATTAATACATATTACAGTTGATCATTAATTGGTTAAAATGAATTCAATTGATTGTTAAAGTCTTATAATGATGAGTATCCTAATGGAGAGGAGCTAGGGTGAACTTTTGCGAAGACTAAGTAGTAGCATGAGGCTTAAACTAACTAATGAAACAACTAAATGGTCATTAGGGATGGAATTTGTGAGTGCAAAGGAGTTCAAAAATGTTGTTATCGAATATATAGTAAAAATAGGATACCATGTGAGGTGGAAGAAGAGTGAAAGCTAGAGGATTAGGGTTAGATGTATTGAGGGATGTCTATGGGAGTTGTATATTGGATTTAATAAGAATGACAAATGTTTCAAAATAAAGACGTGTAATCCTGATCATAGTTGTTATATAACAGACTGACCTAAAATGGTTTCATCAAAGTTCTTTTAACTCTTCTTTTTTATCAATATATATATGTATAGTGCACTTGCTAATAGGTCATATGAGATTGAGGTAGTGATGTTCACAACAAACATTCCAATTAACAAGGAGCTTTAAACATTTGCTTTATACTAGGCTCCGTTTTGGGTTCTCACAGTATAAAAGGCAATGGTGTGGCCCTAGCTTATACTTATTAACATTTGGTTTTGTTGTTTTTTATTAAGACTATAACCTATTGCTACAAGCTTGAACATTTGGTTTTGTTGTTTTTTATCAAAATAAGGACCTTTCCAATGTATCTATTTTTAATAAGGAGCTTGGACTATTATGTAAGGAACAATACTACAAGAATTTTCCACTTTAAGTTTTTCCCACCAAACCTTTCAATGTAATAAATATATAAATTAAGGAATAAGCAATACATAAATTTATATGCAAGTTAATGATCTCCAAGTTAACATTTCATCCATAAAAGACGTACAACAGTTATTAGAGTCATTGCAAGTGTCAATGTATTTCCTATTACATATGTCCTTATTTATACATGAAAAGTCTAAAATTATACCCATTAATAACTTAATAAATCCTATTACCATACATATTAACATGATATTCAATTTTTTTTTCTTTCTTCAACATAATGTTATTAGCCTTCAACATCTTATTTTCATCTTCAATGTTAGTGTTTATGCTCTCTATATTAATATTTTTGCAAGTTTCAACCTCCCTCTTTAATGTACCTATTTCTGACCTTAGCTTCTTTATCATTTGAATGAACCTTATAGTAAATTCCTCTTCATACCATAATAAAAACCACATTTCCTAGATTGTAAAAAAAATCAGGTTAACAAGTATACAATATGCACATCATTCTAAACTTTTCAATTAAGTTCAAACTCACTCACCGAATAACTAGCACACCCATAAAACCTCCTCCTCATATTATGTTCAGATCATGAAGTTTTTAATGGGGCTTTTCGTCTACAATAGCAATGAATGTTATAAGCTTCCAAATTTATGATCTAAAAGTTGATGATGATGACTCCATGGAAAACTTCTCCTTATATCTAATGAGAAATACATATTATGAAAATACTTTACTCTTTAAAAGTGAAGCATTTAATTATTTAATAATGAAAATTAACATCATAAAAATCAGATGATCAATTTAGTAGCATTTCACACTATAGGCAATTCAAATTGGTACTTAAAAAATGATTCAAGTAAAAGTGAAGGTAAATCGATAATGTTGTATTATTTTACATTAATAGTACATAAAAGGTAAACATTGCAATCAAAATTGGTGCTCTATAGATTTTTTAAGCCCAATCAAAAGTAGACTTGGTTATGTATGGAAAGTTTTCCTTCTTCTAAGATTGCATTTGGAGTCATGTAATTGAAAATTAAAAGAATAGAGTAGTTGTTTAAGCACTCAAAGCTTGGCTTAAGCTGTCATACATATGCCTTAGAAGGTGACTTGTTTCCTTCTTTAGCTATCAACCATAGAAGCTAGTTTACTTAAAGTCCCCTCCTAAGAGACACAATTGCAGGCTAATATGATTCATTCATTCATAAGTTTCGAATTTTAAGAATTTTTATAAAAAAATCTAAGCCCAGGTTCATTAATATAACATGTAAGTAAATGAAAAAAAGGAGATTTCATCAATATTATAACTTTCAAGCACTACCTTCCTTATTCCATAAACCACCTAAGTCTTATACAAAAAAAAAAAAATTGACACAAGAAACAAGAAATGTAAAGAATAGCTGAGGAATGCTTCTAACATATACACTTCATTCATCTGACCAAGCTAATGTCTAGTGGCCCTGAAATGTCTAAAAAAAATCAAAACTCAAAGAAAAAGTTAAATGCAAAAGGTACAATGTAAAAGATGTTATCAGAGGCTAGAAATAGGTAAGACGAGAAGCGACAGAGAAAGTTGGAACCGAAGCTGGCCATTAAAGACCTTTTGGCGACCTAAAATTAGATGCTAACTAAGAGGATACCGTTTATGGATACAAAAAAAAAGTGGAGTAAAAATTAGTAAATAACAAAAATAAAAAGACAAACAGCTGGTGATGTGTGACAAGAGAGAAGATACATGCCACTGTTGTGCCAACAAAGGACTTGCAAAACCAGAAGACCAACGATCAACGACCAACGGTCAACGAGAGAAGCCATAAGCAGGAGAGAAGGGATTTATGCATTGTGACCTGTGAGAGAGGTGTGACGAGCAGGGAAAGAAGGGCATGGAAAACCTTATAAATGCATTTGTGTTTCATATTTCATATTTAGGGGTTTGGGACCCCTTATGCAGCCTCACATGCCAATGTATTTGCTTAACTGGTATGGGGGGTTCCCAATTTATATATAAAAAAAGGTCACATGGCAATGTGATAGTTAACAACTATTAGTATTAAGGTTTGTTTTAAACGTTTGCCAAATGTTAGAGTTGTTTTTTACATGTTTTGGAAATATTGAGATTTACCCTGAATACATTAAAACATTAGGGTCTAATTAGGGATATTTTTTAAATGTTTTGGAAATATTGAGATTTACCCTGAATACATGAAACATTAGGGTCTAACTCAAATTCTCAGACAAACCTTAGGGTTTGAATGAGTCTTTTGCCTTCTACAAATCATAAACACTTTCTAGTAGTTATTACTACTATCTTTGAGCCTACTCACTTTTTAGAGGCTGTCAAAGGTCTACATTAGCGTGAGGCAATTGGTAAGAAGATTGAAGTGCTCGAGAATAATGGTATTTAGATTGTCTAAGATCTTCCTTTGGGTAAAAAAGCTAGTGGTTGTAAATAAGTTTACAAAATTAAGCACAATTCAGATGGCACAATTAAGTTGGTTTATGTGGATGATTTAATTATTGTTCATAATAATTCTATAGCCATTGCTACCTTTAAAGCATATTTAAGTTGTTTTCATATGAAAGATTTGGGTGTTCTCAAATATTTTCTTAGCATTGAGATTTCTCAAGGACTTGATGGCTTAGTTTTGTCTCAATAAAAATATATATTGGACATTTTGTTTGAAAATGGGTTGTTTAGTGCTAAACCTACTGAATTTTCTATTGAGCAAAATCATCATTGTGCTTTTAATAATGGGTCTCTATTCTCTAATCTGATAAGGTAACATCGTCTTATTGATTGCTTAATTTATTTGACTATTACCCATTTTGAATTGTATTATGTAGTTCACATTCTTGCTCAATTTATGCGAAGTCCTTAGGAGGTTCACTAAGAGATTGCATATCGTATTCTTTGATATCTTAAAGACCATCCTAGTCAAGGCATATTTTTATGTAGGGACAGTCTGCTTCAACTTATTATTTATTATGTTTCTAACTAAGCAAGTTGTCCCCTCCCTGCTCGTTTTCTTATGGGTTATTTTATACTTTTATGTGGTTCTCCTATTTCTTGGAAAACAAAAAAGCAACAACTACTTTTAGCTTATCAACTGAGGCTAAATAGCATTCTACGACTGTCACAATTTGTGAGTTAACATGGCTTAAAGCCTTGTTGAAATTGCATTCGTCATCATCTTTTGATGCATCTTTATTGCGATATTCAAGCTGTTCTTTACATTACTGCCAATCTCGTATTTAATAAGCACACCAAACATATAAAAATTGATTGTCATTATATATGGGATCAGATATAAGCTGCCCATATTGCAACTATATCATGTGTGAACATTTAAACAACTCATAGATATATTTACTAAAGCACTTGGTCAACAGTTCTTTTAGCATATTCTTTGCAAATTAGGCATTTGTGACCTTTGTACTCTAAATTGAAGGGAAATTAAACCAGAATATTATAAATATTCTTATTTTAGTAATTCCCATATATAAGGAGTCTTGGTTTAGGTAAGAGATCATGTAATTATCATTGGGTTTTAGTAGTGACACGTATATACACTCTACACAATTTGAATTGCAAAACACAAGACACATTCTTTTCTTCCTCACGTAAACTTCTTCATTTTATTTGTCATGTTCTTTACATAACTTAAAAGGAGTGATGAAAAAAAAATCCAAGTAATTTGACTATGATGTAAAGAATGCTAAATTATTGTTGGAAGAATAGATTTTCATTTGATTGCTCTTTGGGTTATGTGATATATTTATCATTGTAATGGATTCTCTTAAGATTTGAACATTAATATTACAAATGAAATATTTATTTTCATAAATATAATATTTTGTAAACTATAGTAATTAAAACACTAGATAGTTTGAGTAAACTTTCTGTTATAGATTGTTCTTTTAATTTTCTTAACATATTTGAATGAGACAACTTAATCGTTATCCCCATACATTAATTTATTTATTCTTACCCGTTTTCTCCATCTAAAACCTGATGGTGGTTTTGCGTCAATAACATGCATGACATGATTCCACTGTAGACTCACAACGCTCTTCTCTTTGATTTAGACTCAAAAGGAAAGGAATTATTTTTAGACTTGAGAGCATGTGGTGTGGTTTGTTGAGTTACTTGGTATTAATGATTGATGAATGTGCATTCCACATAAACGGTGAGCCAACGAAGTTAACACGTCATTACTGACGAATTGGGTTAGCTTATTATCTTACTGGCAAAAGTATGGTTGTTAACATTATTGTATACTTTCACAATTTTGAAAGTTGAATTCTAAAGGTGAATTAGGAAATACAACTAGTAAAAGCTTCAGAGTTTTGTTGATCCTTCAAGAAATGATATGCGAATCAATTAAAAGAAAAAGACTTCGTAATTTTATATGGTACGTTTAAATCTCGTATATTATATTAATTAAAATTTAAAAGAGCACCCAAAAAAATAATAATTGAAAAATGCATAATTTTAAATATTTAATGTATATAGTTTATAATTTCATAAATTTATCAATTAATTTACTGGTGTGCATAAATTATACTCATTTGTTATTTTTTTACTGATTATCTTTAAATTAAATAATTATTAAATTTTCAAGTGGTTCTAAAAGGAAGGGCCTTATAATATTAGGACTATATAAAATTTGGGTGCAAGTTTTTGGTTCCCTCGACCCCAGGCAACAAGGCACGAAAACAAGGGTTTTGTTACTTATGAATTCAACAAAATAATCTATATATTATGGCAGAGGTTAGAATTCTCATCCAGCCAAATATCGGGATATGGATTTCTATCTGATACACGTACTTATTTATTTAAGTAGCTTTTATTACACGGGTGTATCCGATATTAACAAATATATGATTGTGACTAGAGGGCGGGCCCTGGGGGACCGGCAATTGATGACATTTCATTATCACAGAATATTGCTTCTCTTGATCCCATAGCATACTTGTAAAGTCAATTAGCCTGCAAGCTTCTTCCTTTTGGGTTTTCTTTTCTTTTTGTTTTGTTACATTTTCTTTTCCTCACTTTTCTTTTGGGTGAATTTCCATTTTAACGAGCAATCATGCCATTAGGTGACCAATGAGTAGTGTAGATGCTTATTGAGTGAATGACACATGCTTATGTCTGAATTATTGTTAAAACTTTGAAATGGCTCGTGCTTAGTTAGGCCTAGGGAATTCATTTTGTACTATAAAAATTATTACTATTTATCATTAATGGTTTGTTCTAGCCCAAGTTTTGGACAAGTGCCTATAAAAATTATTACGATTTATCATTAAAGGATTTTTCTAACCCAAGTTTTGGACGAGCCTGCAGATTTTGCTACTTGATTCCACAAAACTTTCAGTCGGCCATTTACTTTCTATTTTGATGTTAATTAAAAGGTCATTTGATCTCTTTTTTATTTTTATTATAATTTTTTATTTTTATAAAGACAAATAAAAAATTATTTAATTAGTGCTTATAATAAAAATTAAAACTTAAAAATTATTTAATTGAGATTTGCCATAAAAATAATTTAGTGATAACAATCAAATATTAAATAAATTCAAATTCTTAAATTAAAATGGTTTTATACATCTAAAAAATACATATTATACAATAGATTATGTAAATTATTCAATGTAAAAAAATTTGTTTATAAAATTTGATTTTAAATATGAAAAAATAAATGTTTTTTTTTATGTTTTTATATTTCTAATTTTGTAAATAAAAAATAAAATAAAATATATATTCTTCTTTTATTTCTCTATTTTTTAAAATAAAAAAATAAAAAAAGAAAGTGATGGCAATTAGGTTCTGTAGTAATATCCTAACACCTTACGAAGAAAAAGGGTATAGCCACCGTTTAAAAGCTATAATCTTGATTATTGTTTCAAATAAATTGATGATAATCCTAAGCGTTGAAGAAAAAACTTAATCCCTTAATAAGCAATTCATTCTAAGTTTGTAATTATATTTCATTTTGGGTAAGTTATACGAAGTAAAAATTTATAGGATTTATTAATAATGAACTTAACATTAATGTTGTTATTATTCCCTAATGTCAAATATAGTTTATTATGTCTAATAAAAACAATAATAATAATAACAACAACAACAGTGATTAATTAATAATAATTTATAAGTTACATTATTTTTATAATAATGGAGTTTATTAAACTAACATATACAGTAGTAAAGATGTTATATTTAAGTAATAAAATTCAAAATTGAGGTTATTGTCGAAAGATTTAGTAAAATTTTAGCTCTTTTTTTTTTTCAATTTACTCAAGGAAATAATATTCGAAAGTGAATATTGATAATCTAATATTAATTTCCCTCAGTTCAAGGCTTGCATTATAGCACTTTTACGTTTTGACCATACGCTTATTGTGAGTTCATCTGCAATGATTTCACTTTCACATTTAATAAGGTGACAAGTGACAAGGAAAGACAAAAAATGAAATGAAGAAATTGGCCCCCACGATTTATAGGAATCATGAGTACAATTACATTTGCTTATACGGAGTTCCTAAATCAGCGGTGGACAACTAACTCATGTATGGTTAAGGTAACTACCACCAAAGTTCAGTTCTGTTGTCCAATAGTTACATGACCAGCCATAAACGATAGCGAAGAGTTTTCTATATAATGGTCCAAGCTTTCGTTAATTCACTTACTCCTTTAAGCACAAAGCTCTCATCTCTTTTAGCTGTATCTGCTTTTTATCAGCCACTTTTGTGACCTCTTGAGGATTTGCTGTCAATCAAGTTCCTGTTAAGCGTGGATCTGAGCAAAGGTACCAGCTTTATTGTTTACTGCAAGTGATTGAAGTGAAGGTTTGCCTTCTGTTTGATTTATTTGAACATTTAAGAATAGAAAGTGTTTTTTCTCCTATTATCCTCTTCGTTTTCTGATTGATTTTTGAATATTATTTTTTTCTTGTTTAATGTTGGGAAGTTTTGTATTTCTGTAGTCTGGTTTCTGGGTTTCTTTAGATTCTGTTAAATGGTTTTACGGTCCTGGTGAGAATTATGAAAAGGTGGAATTAGTGTGGATAATAAGAGGAAGAGTAGTGCTTGTCTGCCTTTTGCTTGTTCGATTTCTCAAATCGATTAAGAAAGACCTAGAAGGTGTAGAACGACACAGTATTAAGCTTTGAGCTAACTAAAGGAAAAAAGACTTCCAGTAATCTTGTTCCTTTGGTGTTTTGGTTAATAACAGTGTGGAAGCCGTTATATTCTCTTTTAATTTTGGTAACTTGGTTGGAAGGTTTAGATTGATATTTTCCATCATGTTATTGCAATATTTTGTTGATTATATCTCGGACACTTTTAGCTCATATGTGTTTTCTTGTTTTACTACCTTGCAGCAAATTTTGGTTCCACACCTAATACCATTAGTGATTGAAAAGGTGAAGCTTAAAAGAACAAAATGCCTTGGTTGACTCGATCAATTGATGTCTTCCGCAAAGTTGTGCCCTTGAACTTGTACTGTAGGGTCATTCTGTAGTTCTTCTGCCACTGCAACCTTATCTTCAGGAGTAAAGGCTTGTTTTTCTTTGCCAAATTGTTCATGGGATCCTGTATTTTTAGTGTCATTTGTCGGGATTTTTATATTATTAGCTAAGAAGTTGGGAGAGAGAAGATAGCTAATATTCAACTTTACTAGTTCCTCACTACTTGCTTTTTCTTTCTTCATTTCCCTTTCAAGGTCTCTGATGCCTTCGCCGTAATATCCTACCCTTTTCACCGTCTGGTCATTTTCTTTTTAATCTTCGGAGCAAGCTTGCCCCTTTATTTTCTTCTCCTACCAGGAATTTCTGTGCCAAAAATATCTAGATAAACTGAGATTTGAGGTGTTCAAAGAAGGGATGGTGTGCCAAGCTGCAAGTCAAACAAGATTTCGGGCATTAAAATATGAGAACGGAATTGCTGGGAGACATACAATCATAGTCAGAGTTATTGCATGCTATCAACCGTTGCAGGATTGCCAGGTTAGTGCCGTGCAACTGGTATACCTGTTCTAATAGTTTGACTGTTTGCATAGTGCAGTTGATTACTATTTTGATATACATATGACGCCTACCATAATTAAACACTTAATTCCTGCATATATTATTTGTTGTTATATTCTTCAAGTTTAACTGCTTTGAACTATCAACACTTCTTCTGAGTTATCCACTTGGGTTTTTTTTGTTTTGGTTGCTTGTTTCCAGGCTGAATATTTCCGTCAGTTGCTTAAGCCGGTGACGTAGGTGGATTCTGTTCTTGTGTTGTTATATTAAGCTGGAAGTTGTAGTATCCCTTTTTCATTTTCATTGTTCTGGAGACAAGCAGCAATTTCTTGTCATCAAGTACTAAAGCTGTAAACTTGGTAAGTTTAGGAATATCCATCCGTTCTGAAGCCAAGATAGGTTCTTTTCCAGATAGTTATTTGCTTCATATTTTGTTTTGCTAATTGCAGGCAAATACATTGGCTGCTTAATTAAGGCCCGCAATATTTGGTTTTGACCGCCCCATTATACTTGGCAATCAATAAACTTCAATCGCATGAGCTCATCACTAGAGCCCGCAATGCTAACGTATACAAAACCTGGCACTTGCATGCCATCTGGGGATGTGGCTACGTTAGCCTGTACAGTCCCAAGCTTCCCAAACGCGATTCCACGGCAAAGCAATGAAGTCCACGCAATGCATAGCCATTTACCTCGCTTCCAGAATTTGGCTCCTGCTACAAACTTTTCTGTTAAAAACAAGTTCTCTTATTGGCCTGGGGTGGAAGCTGTGCCCACTCCCGTTCCTGCATGTTATAGGGGATATGTTATATTTGATCAGTCTGGGAATGGAACAAGGGTCATGTATAGTCCCTTCCGTTCAATTATCCCTAAACCAACTACCGCTGGTATAAAACTGGAATGTGATATAGGGGCTGAAGAATATGCAGCTAAAATGGATCAAATGAATCCAGGAAAACTGAAGGATAAGGAATCAAATGAGAATCACATAAAAGGTGAGGAAAGTGAGATGCATGAAGACACTGAAGAAATCAATGCGTTGCTTTATTCTGGCAGTGATGGTTATGATTGTAACAGTGATGATGATGATGATGATGATGAAGTAACTAGTACTGGGCACTCTCCATTTGTGATAGGGCCATGTTATGGAATGCAAGGACAAGAGGAGGAAATGACGGAGGAAGTTGCTAGTTCTGCTGCGCCAAACAAAAGGCAGAAATTGCTCGATGGTGAGTACAAAAAGTCTTATCGTGGGGACACTACAAGCTCACTTCAACCAAAGGCAGAAATTTCGTGCAGATTTTCTGATTTGAGCTATATTATAAGCAGAATTGAAGAAGAGGAGGTTGTTTCCAATTTGGGAAACAAGGAATCCAGAAAGGATAAGATTCGTGCAACATTGGAAATTCTCAAGACCATAGTTCCAGGTGCAAAGCATAAGGACCCATTGTTGGTACTTGACGAAGCTATAGCTTACTTGAAGTCGTTGAAGCTCAAAGTAAAAGATCTAGGAGCGAATCATAGTTAAGTTTTGCTCCCCTCCTCCAAAAGTAATTGTTGGCTAAGGAGTGGAAGGAAGAATGAATAAAAGAACTAGCAGTCTTTAACACATTTCCAGGGTTGAATGATTGATGAGTTTGAAATCACTGCATGTGGGGGCACTTATTTTGGACTTTTTTTCCCTGAAGATGAAGATACATATATAATAGGCCAATGAAAGGGGGGTGGTAGTATGAATGATACGAGTTTTACTTGACAGGAGTTGGGCTTAAATGGGTTGTGATTGTTGACCAGAAATGATTATCTTTTAGCTTTATTGTGGATTAAAGGTTAATAGAAGTCGCAAAGAGAGGAACCCGCATGGGATGACAGTGAGTGGTGGGCTATGCTGTTAATGAGGACTTTCTTTTCCATAAACGTTGAGAACCCCTAGAGGTTTAGTGCATGCGCGTTAGGTATCTTGGGACCCGCTTTCCACCCTCTTCTACCTTTCCTTTCATCTTATTCTTGCTTTTTCCCTTTTGCATAAATCATGCTGAACTAGAAGTTCAAAATAAGTTTTTTTGGTGTGGCTGATAAAAGCAGCTTTTTTTGAGTGCCAATTGCTTGGGGTCGAGTGCTACTTTATTTACAAGTAAAGGCTTGGGTTGTTTTGACATGTGATACTGCGTGTAGCTGTGATTCTTATCCAGCTTGTGACCTATGAACCAGGTGGCTTGCTGAAAGTACTGTGTTCTTTCAGTTGGCATGTTAATGTTGTTTTATGAGTGTTTTAAGTTGAATGTTCCTTTTGTTTCTGATTGTTGATTTGTTGGTGTTGATGTCCCAGGTCTGGATATATGTATGTGTATTGTGATGCCACTGCTGTATTAAATAAAAGTGAAATAACAATATCCTGTGGTGATTTTTGTACATAATTCTACAATTCCACCTGCTTGTACTTGAGTAACAATGCTGGAAGGTCCAAAAGTTCGAGTTAACACTTGGCACAATCTTAAAGCGATAATGTATAATATTTATTTCTTTGAACAACAGAAAACGTTAGGCTCTATTGGACTTTTGACATGATGGTGGAATCCACTGTAGTGTGTGCAGAGTGTATCAATCTTTGTTTTCTTGTTTCTCAGACATTTGGATTCTTCTCTTCCATGAGAAGGATCTCGTCTAACTGGCATGGATAGTGGAATTATTATTTAATAGAATCGAAGGGTGTTGCAGCATACTCAATTAGGATGTTGAATTTCATCAGCCCTACGAGCCTTTTGCACTCTTTCTTTGGTTCAATCATTAATTTTCATGCTGCAACCACTGTTCAGGGTGAAGAATTTTTATGCATGTGAAAAGCAACTCTTGAACGAGGGGCCAGATAAGAATGAAGATTAAAAAAAAGAAGCCTAGTTGTGATCGCAAGTAATATGCTTCTACAAAAGATGCTGTACGTGTCAGCATAACACATTCGATAAGAGATAAATGGGCCATTTTACGAACCAAATTCCGCTTTCTTTCTTTGACTTCCGTTTAAAATGTAAATGCACTTATTCGTCTCATAATGTGGACTAGATAGAAAGGGCTTCATGTTGGTTTTGTTTTGTTGCACTTGGAAATGAAGCAGTATCAAAAATCAAAATTCACTGACCATTCAGAACTTTGCGTATAAAGTATTCATTAGTGTACTACTCAGGAAAATTTTACACGCAAAATTTTATCTAGCACACATAATAAACAAGACATTTTCTGGCAATGAAAGAGAAAGCACTCTGATGTCCTCATCTATCTATAGAAATATATATATATATATATACATTTTTCCAAATTTCTAGTAGCTGAAGCGCGCCCCTTTTTTGGGTGTGTTGAAAACAATTAGTCTAAGGGTTGATCATATTTGTAATCTTAAATTTTTTAATTATTTTTTCAATTGAATATTATATCTTTGAAATTTTTTATTAAAGTCCTATACCAATGCGGATTAACCAAATTTAATCTTTATAGGAATTTATTGAGAAAATTATGAAAGGTTTAAGATTTAATTGAAAATTTTATGAAAGGTTTAGGACTACAAATATTCGGGATAACTCTATTTGTAGTTCTAAACTTTTCACAATTTTTTCAATTAAATTTTAAACCTTTTACAATTTTTTCAATTAAGTCCTATAAAGACTATTTTTTATTAATCTGCATAAGTATAGGACTTCAATAGAAAGTTTTAAACGTATATGACTTATTGAGAAAATACCGAAAGATTTAGGAATACAAATATAATTATCCCTTTGATGCAACTACTCCATTATAAATACGATAGTGCTCTCCTACGCACAAACTCCTCGACCGGATTTCAGTCTCTTGCCTACCAGTAGTTTTCTACTTTATGCAGCTAAATTCTTTGGTCATCGACCCAAGGAAGGCCATGGAACTTCTGTTACAAAATTTGACCTCTTGAAATTGTTAAAGAAAGAAAGTGGCTCAACTTGCGATAATTATGCCACAGAAAATAAATTGGCTTCTTTCAAGTCTTTTTCTTCTACTTTGACATGTAGTTAACATGATTTTTATTATTTTGTTAGTAAAAAATTATTTTACTCTTAAGTTTTCGCATATTAGCATTTATATTATCTTTCGTTGCTACCTTGAGAAAACTTTTTTCATTTTTGAGCGTTATTTTTGAAATTTCTATTGAATTTCTTTGGTTTTTCAAAGAGTTTTGTATAACTTTTGAAAATTTTAATGTTATATATTGCGGTAGGCGGTATTAGAGTGAATGTTGATTGTGGGTGATAACAACAGTTTTCGTGACGGTGTTCAAGATTCTATAACTTATTTTCTAAAAAACAAAGCGTTGCAATGTTTAGATCTGAACACAAATTTTGGTCTTTTAAGGAGCCCTTTAAGGAGATTGTAGGATGTCTGGATGCTTTGGGAATTAATGCATACAGGAGGCAGAGCGACCATAAATGGCTAGAGGTAGAGATGACTTTTGGTAACCTATAGGCAGAATTGTACCTACAAGGAGACAACCAATCTACAAAAAGGATTAATAGATTTGGACATTTTCAATAATATGATGGACTTGGGAGGAGAAACGCCTATGGTGAATTTGAAGACAGAGATGTGAGGGTTTATAGATCAAAGATAGACATCCCTTATTTCAATTCCAGTTTGATTTGAAGATAGAGACGCGAGGGGTTTATAAATCGAAGATGGACATCCCTTATTTCAATGGTTGTCTAGATATCGAAGATTTCTTAAACTGTCTTGCGAAAATTAACAGATTCTTTGAGTATTTGGAGATTGCACATGAGAAAAGAGTTCGAATTGTGACTTTTAGGCTGAAGGGGGAAGCTTCGGCATGGTGGGAACATATTCAATCACAGAGGAGCATGAAGGGAAGGGGTCTTGTATGTATATAGCACAGGATGAAATTTTTGTTAAAATAAGAATTTTTGCCACCAAACTATGAGCAGATTTATTGCTAAGTACATGAGATTAGTAAAGCGAAACAATCTTCTTGAATCTAAAAGGTAGCAGGTGATCAAATATCTGGAGATGTTAAGGCTAGCACTTCGAGATAAAATCAGAGTACAGGTTATCGGCACACTTTCTAAAGTAAATAATATGGCTCTGAAAGTAGAGATGATGTAGTAGAAGGATCATAGAGAGTTATAGACCTTTAGTACTTACTGAAAAACTCAAGCTTGTATAGGAGTATACTTCTCTTGTCCATGACACATGGGGTGTGAAGGATAAAGTATTTGATGAAGAGGCTAATGGCAAAGACTCGAGATAAGGAGATGAAAAGGCCTGAGAATCCATATGCTAAGCTAACAGTGAGAAAATGTTTCAGATGTAGTTAACCTAAATAGTGGTCTAATGAATGTCCCGTAAGGAAGACAGTGAACTTTGTAGAAAGGGATGAACATGATGACGAAATAACTTGTGAGGCAAATGGTGATGAGGACGATGAGTATGGAGCTGATGAGTGTTTTACGTATATGGTAAAGATATTGATGTTAATATCTAAGTAAGAGGATCAAACCTAAAGAAAACAATTATTCTGTACAAGATGCACTATTCAAGATAAGGTGTTCGAGGTGATCATTGATACCGGAAGTTGTGAGAACATTATTAAAAAGGGGCAGTGAAGAGATTGGGCTTACTTGTGGAAAACTTCCTAATTCTTATATCTTGGGGTAGATTAAAAATATAATAGATAAGATAGAAGTGATAGAGAGATACAGAGTTTTGTTCTCTATTAGCAAATACAAGGACGGGATATGTTGTAATATGATTGATATATATGCATGCGACTTATTATTCGAGAGACCTTGGCAGTCTAATATGGATGCTCAATACTCACTAAGGATTAACCAAACTAGTTGGAAAAGGATAGGGAAAATACACACTCTTAAAGCTTAAAACCAAATCATCAACTTCTGAGGGTAATGCTTTCTTATCTATAACTAAAAAATTTGAGATGAAGATTAAGGAAATGTGGTAAGTACATGCTTTGGTGGTTAAATAAGTGTTGATGAGTTAGACTGAGATTCAAGTGGAGAAGTATCTAGAATTGATGGGGCAGCTACTACGGGAGTTCAAGGAGTTAAAGTCATATGATATTCGAAATATGCTACCTCCTATGAAAGATATCCAACACCACATAGACTTCATTCTTAGAACCAATCTATTGAATTTTCCATATTATTAAATGAATATGAAGGAAAGTTAGATCTTAAAGGAGAAGGGAGAGGAAATATTGTAGAAGAAGCTTAAATAAGAGAGTATGAGTCCTTATATAGTCTTGATATTGACTTTAAAGAAAGATGGCAGTTGGAAAATAAGTGTCAATAGAGCTATCAACTGGATTACAGAGGGATATAAATTTTCTATCCCACCATTAGATGATATGCCAGATCACTTATATGGTGTGAAAGTTTTTTTTAAAATAGATATAAAGAATAGATATTACTAAATTCCCATACGACCAAGTGATGAATGGAAGATGACTTTTAAAACAAAAGAGATATTTTATGGGTAATTAGTGATGTTGTTTAGGTTTTTCAATGCATCAAGTACTTTCATAATGTTGATACTTTAGGCACAAAAGCCTTGTATTGGTAAATTTGTGGTGGTTTATTTAGATGATATCCTAATTTACAACCATTTAGAGGAGGAATATTTGTTACATTTATGGAATATGCTAGAAACTTTAAGGGACAACCTATTGTACATTAACCTTAAGAAGTGTAGTTTCATGACGGACATGTTAATCTTCCTATGGTGTGTAGTGTCTGCTAATGGAATAAGGGTGGAAGAGACAAAAATTAAAGAAATCAAAGAGTGGCCAACACCAATCAATATTTGGGAGTTAAGAAGTTTTCATAGATTGATCATCTTTTACCCAAGGTTCATAAAAAACTTTAGTATTATTGTGGCGCTAATGATAGAGTGGCTAAAGAAGAGAAAATTTCAGTAGAGAGAAGAGGCAGATAAGGGCTTTGCTTTGCTGAAGGAGAATTTACGTATAGTATTAGTGCTACCTTTGCTAGATTTTAATAAGACATTTGAGGTTAACTGTCATGCTAATGGAGTGGGGTTATTGACTATCCTATCGCAAGAGAAAAGGCCAGTTGTATTTTTTAATGAAAAATTTAGTGAAGCTAGGAGGAAGTGAAATACTTACGACAAAGAATTCTATTCAATGTTATTAACTCTCAAGAACTAGAAGCACTACTTAGTTATTAAAGAGTTGGTGTTGTATTCGGATCATAAGGTCTTAAAATACTTGAATAGTCAAAAGGCGAATTAGCAATGACATGTACATGAGGTAGAGTCGATTCTTATAAAAGTTTTTGTTCGAGTTAAGGCATAAATATAGGGTTTAAAACATAGTTGTAAATGCTTTAAGCATGATAGCGTCTCTATTTTTTACTCTTAGTAATGAAATTGTAAGCTTTAAACAGTTGAGAGATGACTATGAGCATGATGACAACATTACAGAAATATGGGACAAGGTTTCTCATAGGGAACAAGTGATTCAATACCTACTTAGGGGGGACTGGTAGGTCACATAAGCTGTGATAAGACATTTGTTGTGGTTAAAGAACGATTTTATTAGTCACAATTGAGGGGAGGTGTATCAAGATTTATAAGACATGTTTTACGTGTTAGAAAGCGAAGAGATAGTCGAAAAATACAAGATTTTATACACTTTTACCCATACCAGAAAACATATAGGAAGATTTGTCTATGAATTTCATTTTAGGATTTTCTCGGACTCAGAGAGGGGTTGATTCTGTATTCATCTTAGTTCACAAATTTTCTAAAATGATACACTTTATTTCTTATAGAAAGACTTCAAATGCAATGAGAGACAGATTGTTTTTTAAGGAGGTTATGCACCTACATGGAGTACCAATAACTATTATCTGTAATCGTGATAGTAAGTTTGTTAGTTATTTTTGGCATACATTATAGAAGTTATTTGATTCTTCGTTGAACTTTAGTAGTACGACTCAGCCACAATCACATAGACAAACGGAAGTCGTCAATAGAACCTTGGAAAACTTGAATCGCAGCATTTGTAGGGATAAGCCAAAACAGTAGGACTTAGTACTACCTTAAGCAAGTTTGCGTATAATAATACCGTTCATAGTACCACAGATAAATCACCATTCTCCATTATATACATCAAGGTATCCCAACACACGTTATATTTGATCAGGCTACTTACAAGAGAGGGAATCAACATTCTAGTCAAGCATATTGCTAAACAAGTAGTGATAGTATATTAGGAGGTCAAACAAAAATTGAAAGCAGCAAACCAATAGTATAAATAAGTAGTTGACTGACATAGGTGATTAAAGATATCTAATGTGGGGGATTAAGTCACAGTTTTTCTTTGCAAGGAGAGATTTCTTGTAGAGACCTACAGTAGACTACAGCCAAAGAAGCATGGGTCATATAAGATATTAAAGAAGATTAATGATAATACTTATAGAGTAGATTTTCCAGATAGTATAGGGATCTCCAATACTTTCAATGAAGTGGATTTGTCCAAGTGCCATAGTCTCGATGTTCCATTGTATCTCGAGAGCCTTGCGTACTTAAAGACAAGTCCTTTTTAAGTGGAGGAGACTTATGTAGAGTTATTGTAATTTTTATTGTTTTGTTAATAAATGACTGTTTTATCCTTAAGTTTTCGTATTTTAAAGTTTATATTGTTTTTCATATTCAACTTGAGACGACTTTTGTCATTTTTAATACTAATTTTAAAATTTTTATTGAATTTTTTTAGATTTTTAAAGGGTTTCGTATTTTTTAGATTTCTATTGAATTATGTGTTAATATCTGGTCTCTTCTAATAATGATAGTCATTGTATATTGATACTGTGCCATGAAAGCGTGCTTCTAAATAAAGGTTGCTCATTCACAATCATATAAAGCGAGGTGAACAAAAAGATTGATCTAAAGGAGAGAAGCGGCATGTCACATGGGAATCCCCACTTCAGCATGCTGTTGTGGCCTACGGAGCCTACCTAGTTTTCTAATTACTGTTCTTCATGCAGCAATTTCAAATTAAAAATAAGAGGAAACTCTTCTTATGACCAGAAGTGCTTTGCAATTCGGATCATCACACATGGCGTGCCTTTTGGGTCGGTGCATTCCTAGGCAATTGGTGTATCAGTTATACTGTTGAGGCAAGTGCTTGCGTAAATGCACATCCAAGAAAATCAAGTCTTGTCCCCTAGAATCTAGCTAGATAAGCATTTGAAAGGTGCCCCACTCTTGAAACCAACGAATTTCCTCGCTGTTGAAGTTCAAACTTTGAAAATGCAGAAGACTTGAAGGAATTGTGTTCCACTTGATGTGCATTTACTGACACCATCTATAGAAAGTGTTTGTGGTGGAAAATGCTTGAATGCTGCATGCCAACCCTAGCATTAATTGAGTTGGATATTTACCATTGTAAAAGTCCTTCCCTCATTCCTGCTGTAGTGTTTTAAAGTTGGACAAGACCAATGCTGTTCAAATTTCGTGAACAAGTTGACATTGCAACAAGCAAGAGCTGTATCGGCATAAGGAAACTACTTATCAATCATTTAGATATGCATTTATTATACTTCCACAACCTTTTCTTTTTCTTTTTCTTTAAACTAAACTTTTCACTGCATTTTAGCAAATTAATTTAAAATATTATTAAAATTACAATTATATTGACTTTGGACTACCAGATATTATACTCCATAATTATCTATTTATTTGGTATACGTAATATTTATCTGTTATGGGAAATATATGGCTTGACGACAGAATAAATTACACAAATTTAAACATGAGACGCAAGCTGCACATACTTCATATACATAAGAATAATAATAATAAAAAAGAATAACTATAGCTTATAAAAAAGGCATAATTATAACAAGACAAGTATATTTCAGATTAACGCCAAGTGGAAAAAAAATGGAAGGATATCAAGAAATATAATCATTTTCATCGCACGTATGTCACTCTAGGGATATTATCTATCAGAATATCAAGAACTGAATATTTTTCAAGTTTGTCTCCAAAATTCCTTAGTTATGATATTTTTGCGTTCAAAATAGGGTTATCTTTTAAATTACATCTAATTATACATATATTACACTAAAAACAAAAAAAAATGATAATGTGATTATTGAACTATAATTACAAGTGTGAGATTAATGGTTCAAATGTTCATCAATTATATAATAAACACCTGATTAGTATATTGGAAATTATTAGAAATATTAAAATGATATTTTCAAAATTAATTATGTAAACACAAATATCATGTTGACTAGTATGAAAAAAAAATGTTATAAAATTAAATTAAATTAATAAAATAAAATAAAATATCTTAGTCAATTTTGATGAATCATCTTATTTGATTCTTCATTTTGACTGGTAAAAGAGTTGATAATCTCTCATATGCGATGTGAACTTCTTCATGTGAGGGTTGTGACTCGGAGACTTGATCTTATATTGATATTGTTTTGTTTTTTTGGAGACTAGTTGGCCTTGATTTAGATGGAGTTTTTTTTTTGAAAAATTAAATGAAATTAATTGATCAAAAAGGTCTGATACACTGGTCTAAACCAACACCCAACCCACACATGCGACTTACCCCGATGGCTACTTAAAGAAATGCAACAAAGTCTTCCTTATCAGAGGCTGGCTATTAAGGGTTGTTTGGAACTATGATCTTATTCCTCTAATTTCAATGTCAATATATGAATTGGTTCATTTTTTGTTATTTTCAAGTCTTTTCGTTGCATTCACTTATAACAAGAAAGAACTACAGACGTTTGGTGCAACACCTGCATTTTCGTGATAGAAGAGATAGATATTTGAGCTTAGTGTAGGGCAGAGAAGAGAGCTAAATGAGGAGAATAGATTTGTAAGAGAGAGAAGTAATAGAGCAGAAGCAGGAGTTGCAAGAATTTAGGTGAGAGGGAGGAGTGGCCAACTCATCGGCAGTAATGATAGGCCACTGTAGGAAAAAGAAGATGATAAGGGGGACTGAAGAAGAAGAAGAAGCTACTTGTTTAAGAAGGGGATTTGGAATTTTAGGGCTTTAGGTTGCTTTTTGTAAATTTGAAATAAGGTTGGGGGTAATTCAGTAAAAATTCAGTTGAGGGTACTTTTGGAATTTTTGAAAAGTTTAAGAGCAATTTAGAGTAAAACTATTATGGGGGCAGTTTTGAGAATTATGAAATTAGTTAAGGGTGGCTTTTGAAATCAAAGTTAAAAGGCATTTTAGATTTTGGTGGAATTTGGAAGGTGTTTTTGTAAATTTGATAAATTTATATGTATTTTAGACCTTTAATATTAGTCTTTTGGTTTAGTTAAGCTTAGTTAAGTAATTTGGGCTTTTGGATTAATGAAGTAGATTGAGCCTAATGGACTTTCATTATTATGTAGGTTCAGTCGATCAGAAATTAAGAATTCGACTAGATTTAAGGAATTTAGACTTCAAAAAGTCAGGTAAGAATTTATAAGTTATACCCTTATAATATTTTAATTATGTGCAAAGTAATATGATTTAATTGATTTTGTGAAATGCTTGAAGTTTGGAAGTTTTTCAAAAGTAATTCCTTGTATTATTAAATTAGTAAATGTTGCCATGATATCATATTTATTTTTAGAAATATATAATTGTGATAATTATTTGGAATAAATGTATTTGTATGCAAGATATTGATAATATGTGATGGATTATTTGAATTACGAAAATTTTCTTAATTGTTTTTATGATATTAATTAATTAGTAAATTTTGTTATGATATAATATTTTCCTAAGATATGAATTCAGATTAATTAATGATCAAATGTGAGTAATACACTATATGATTATTTGATTAATGATGTGATCAAGTATTTTCCTTTTTCAATAAATTAGTGAATTTCACTATAATTTTCCATTTAGTTGTGAATTATTGAATTATGTTAATCGATTAGGTTAAATGTGATAATCTATAATTATTCTATTGCAAATTATTATACCATGATCATACACAAATCGATTAAAGAACTTGAAATTTTAGATATTGAATTGATGATGATTAGTGATATATATAACAAAAGAAATGAAATAAGAATCAGATTGATTGCCCAATTGAGAATAAAGAATAAAGATATGGTTTACATAAGTCAGGACATGTTCAATGTTCTATGATTGATGTTTATTGATGTGATAAGAGATTGAGATAAACCTAGATACCTGTATGTGGAGCAGATATTAGAGCATTATGAGTTCCGGAGACATCATATGCCTCTAAATAGGTATCGGAGTGGTATCGAAATATCTTGAATCGCGAAAATATTTTGTATTATTGGCTTACCCCTTACTCGAAAACTTTTTTTCAAGAGATAGATTTATTTCGGTGGACCTTAGTTTGCAGTTTGAATTTATTATTTTATAGATAAGCTAGTTGTTTATCGAAATTGTAGCTTTCTTTTTTTTTTAATCATTGAGATTTTTGTTGGTATTTTTTTAAATAAAATTTTTAGGGATTACACGTGGCACTGGCTATGTACGAGAGTGATACTAAGGTATCTTGAATCTTGTGGTATCTTATGCCGTGATTAAGCACATGAGTGGTGTCGGGGTATTATATGTGATATAATTGAGAGATACCCTGTGCCAAAGATATATATATATATATATATATATGTCTGTGTGTATGTGTATGCGATATTTGATTTATCCACAAAGAATTTGAGATTGTGACATGATGGTTTGAGTTGTCGGATTATTGGATATAGCCTACTATGTTAAGCAGGGCCTTTAATAAAGCGAATAATGGAAATTAATTAGAATTGATAAAATGAAATAGTATTTGTGCATCTCATGGATTTGTATTTTATTATATTGACATGTGTTATGAAATAATTGATATATGTATATATATGTGATATTCTTAAGTAAATATTATAGTTTATAGTTTAACTATGTGTGTGATGTATAAAATAAGGGTACAATTATCGAATTCTTACTAAGTAGGCAGCTCTCTCCTTACTCATAAATATTTTTAGGAGATAGATTTGATTCAGTGGATCCCAGTTTATAGGATTATTAATTTTTTATTATCTAAAGGTTGGCTAATAGTATATCTATTTGTAATTTTGATATTTTTCTTGTTAAGACTTTTATTGAAAATTTTTAATTGAAATTTTAAGTCTTATATTGAGAAGTAGCAGAAGATATGATTTTATGGAATAATATTTTATTCTTTAGGGATGTTACACTCAAAGTGTCTTGATCCGTAACAATTTAAACGTACTTTGAAAATTTTATCATTTAAAAAATAATTTCAAACCAT
>JAOXYD010000135.1:19574186-19592869 GCA_028565735.1 Pinacopodium congolense | reverse complement strand
GTAATAATTTATTATTAGATTTTTCTTTTTTGTTTTTTATTGGGGTGGATGTGAATTTTATTATTAAATTAGAAAGACGTGAAGGCCAGTCGCAACGAAGTTTAGGATCATCAAAACTTGTCCCTCGTGTTGTCGTTTTACCTGCCTTGGTTAGCTGCAAGCACACATCCCCCTGTGGACCTCTATTTTCCTTAAGAGTTCTTAATTAAAAAATTAATGCTTTTAAAGATTATTAGCTCATACTTTTTTAGGATTAAATATCTTGATTTTTATTTTATTTCTCATAATTTTAAAAACTTCACTTCTTATTACATAATTTTTATTGTATTTTTTAATTTTAAGCTTATTTGATTCAAAATAACATTGTAATTATAAATAAATTTTTTTCAATTTTTTTATGTTTTTAAAGTGCAATATTTGTATAATTGTATTAAAGTTGGGTAAATTCGGGTTCGGGTGCATTCGGGTTCAGGTGCATTCAGGTTCGAGTCTATTAGGGTCGGGTGCATTCGGGTTCGGGTCTGATCGGGTTCGAGTTTGATCGGGTTCATATGAAATCGAGTTCGGTTTTAGGTAAGGTCGGGTTCGGGTCGTTGACTTTTTTGGTCAATTCGGGTCAGGTCGAGTATAGTCCAGGTCAGACAGGTCGGGTTATCGGGTGGGGTCAATTTTTGACATCCCTACGTCTGCATGGTAAGATTTGGCTATACCGAAAGGGATATTGCCCTTCCTACCCTACCATCTTTGTAATACTTTAACAACTGGTAAAGCATCAAAGAAATATTCAATTTTCATACATCTATAGATGTCATGGGACCATATTGTAAGTTGTTCTTGCATTTGTCATATACATTTATGCTTCATATTTATATCTCCAATAAGAATGTGTATCTTAAATTTTTTTAATAGACCTTTTCTCTCTTAATTGAAGCCTTGGATCATCAATTGGTTAGGCGTAAATTAACTTACATAGATCGATAATTCTTTCATAATGCTTATCGGTAATATGTTGATTGAGAGCCATCATTATAATGTGATTGACCTTTTTCCTCTCTATTTTTCCACGAATAAGATCAATTGTGTAGTTTGGAATCCAACAGGAGGTCCTTATTTAGGAAGCAAAGTCCTGGGCAATGATTCTCATTGTTCTCTTGTAGTCGTGAGCCTACCTTCATGTAGATACATTAACTTCACTACTTTATTTAGCCTTACTATCTATGTGACAACACGATACAACATGATATTCTTTTGCTACAACATCTCCTCGAGATGAACTAATTCAACGTTATTGGACTTCTATTCATTTCTTTGCTTTACTCTTTAAGTTTTGATGTTTAAATTCTTTTTTTTTTCTTCATATTTCTCTTTAGTCTTTTTCACCAATCTTTTTATGTTGGGAACTAGTCTGATTTTGGGATGCTTATTCTTGTGGCACCACTAATGAGTGGCTAAAGACCACCTTTCTTCCAAGCTATCATTTTACAAGCTTTTAATTTTGAGGACTCGGGGACATGTTCTCAATTAGCCTCCATAATACTTTTATAGGATAAGGACGAGCGTCATCATTGAACTCACATGAGATGTTGTAATTTCTAAACTCTACAATAGTTGTGAAGTTGGAAGTTGCAACTTCATCCTCGAAAATAATTACTCTATTTATTTAGAATTCCATAGTTTTGTCATTAATTAAAGACATTTTTGGACAAGATGACCTATCAATCAATGATATCTATAAGACTTTAGATTATTCACATTATTTGCCTCCTTTGGTCTTTTTTATTTTAGTTAGTTCAATGAGTTCAATTTTAAGACATTTGGGAACAGATATGTTTTTCTTGTCTATCCCTATTGACTTCTTTCTTCTTCCTTTGTCATTGAAGTCACCTTTGTTCTTATTATGCTTCAATTTTCGGGGTGAATATCTATAGTACCTTGTTCACTACCGTGACTTGCTTAGTTTCATTTAGTGAAAATTTCACCCCATGCATATGCCTTATTTTCCCCTTACCTTTTAGGCTTTTGAACAGGTTACATTTGTTGAACTGTTGCAGCAACACTCAACTTCATGATGTGAAGGAGTTGCTAATTCGTAGGAAGTCTTAGGCCTTGTGTCTTATATGATGTAGCGAAGTTCCTAATGCATGCTTTGGATGCACATGTCTCTGGCATATGCTTCTGAGAGCTGATCTTTACAACTGAAGCTCAGATACCTGCACCTATTGTTGTAATCAACAATAGAATCATTCTTTCGTTACTTGATGTTTGTCAAATCGATCATGCTTATATAGCATGTCGGGTGTCGAGAAACTCTTAAGTTGTTCCAAACTATCAATAGATCTTGCTTCAAAGTCTATGTACCAATCAAAGCGTTGCCTTTGAATGATCAGAAAAATTACTCAAAACATTGAATCGCATCGATTCTAGTATTGTTACAAGTCTTGTCGATAAAGTAAGAAGCATGTTGCCTTTGTCGAATTGTTGAAACTTAGGTGGTTGGTAGCTTGAATGCATCTTCAAACCGTCGATGCGTCAGATTATGACTTAGCATATATGTAAGTAACCTTCTGTTTGGTCCTTGCTCACATCTTTGATATGCTCTCGAAGTTGTGATGTAGAGACCACCCCTTCCACAATAGTAGCTTAGCTAGACTCTTGCACGACTTCCAACTCTTCCCAAGTCTCTACCAAACTTTTGTAGTAATTGGTCTTGTAGGACAATAGCTTGAGGGTCATTAACTTTCCTTACCTCTATTTGTTGTAACATGTTCATGATATAAGCCAATCCTTCAATCAAAGTTGCAAGGTCTATTAGGACGTTTGATCATATTTGTAACTTACTCTTCTAAGAAGGTACTCCCTATCGTCACAATCATTATGGCGTTTATAAACGATCATAAAGATAACATATTTTTAAAAATATTTTTATATGATAAAAATATTTTTTAAATAAAATTAAAAGGCACATAGTATCTTTTAACAAAATAATTGATATATCTGCCAAGTAAATGGTACTTAAATTTCCAAATCACAAAAACTAAGAATGGTAATAAAGTTGATGCCATCAAACAAGGCGTCGTAGTTTCAGTACAAGAGCAACAAGTGGTCAAATTCGAAGTCTATCCAAGCAGGTCTTGCCCTCAAGCTTGTTGCTCTGCTGAAATTGAAAGTAATCCCTGTACTTCATGCCCGTGTATGCGGGTTGATTGCTGTGATTTTGAAGTAAGTGAGGTGAAGGGCTAACTACTGACTCTAGAGAAGGTCCATGAACCGTTGCTATGGATATCCGAGTAGCTTTGTTGTTCACAACTGCTCTGTGCAGGACGCTCTTGTACATTCCATTTGTCAGAATCTAGGAATACAGTTGTATAAGAAATTGAATAGCCTTCAGTTTTAATAATGAATATATATATAACTCACGATATTGAGTAACCAACAGAGAAAAGAAGAGAAGTACAATAAAGTAGAATGAATGAATGCATGCTAAACTAACTGCACCTCAAGATGATCTCCTGTGTTGACCAGAAAGGAATTGGGGATGCATTGACATTCATCCACTTTCCTTGGTGTTGAACTTGAAGGCCACCAATTCCATTTTGGATGAGAAGGGTCAAGAGGCCATGATCTGAGTGAGGTGGCATTCCCATTGATAGTTCTGGCTGTGGAGATGGTGGATACAAATTGGCTACAATAAGTTGTAAACCCTCTTCCAAATCCATTGCCTTGTCTATGTAGTTATCTTCCAATCCCAAGCTCTTTGATATTCCTTTAAGTACCTCTCTTGCGACTTCTCTGACCCTTTTGGAGTACTCCAGTGAAATCTCCCTATATTAACAGGATTACAGCAAATTCATTTAGACTTTTTTGGTCTCCTGTTTAAGAAAGTTCCAACACTTAAATAAAAGGTATTTCGTATAATCGTCTATCAATTATTATCTTATCCTAAACGATAAGATAAGTCTAATTCTCAAGTCTCAATCATCAATAATTTTCTCGAATCATCTGTTGATTTTAAACTTACCTCAACTTTCAGTTAAACAACCTAAAAGAAGCAGCAAAGTTTACCTGAACATTTCAGGTTTGGTTGGTGAATGAAACACAGGATTTACAAGAATTTTGACAAAATCCCTCCAGAAGAAAGCCTTCTCAACAGAGGCATTGAAGCTAGTACCACATCTTATAGGATCCAACACGTTCTTTCCTTCGTAATCCTGTTTCTCCTCCGCCGTCAGATCGAAGAACCCTTTACAGGCATCAATCATTGACTTCATTAAACCCTCTGGAACTCCGTGATTAATCAGCTGATATGCACCAAGGTTTCATGGGACCATTCATAAGTTAAATATAGAGGAAAGTGAAGAAGAAAATAAGCAGCTGTAGTACTTAACTATGTGTTAATATTTTTGAAGTTTCGTACCATAAAGAAGCCCCAGTCTTGACAGGCTTTTCCAAGGTCATGAATTGCATTGGACCTTTGTTCAGGTATACCTGAAACAAGAAGAGAGTAATCGATGACTGGAAGTGAAACCAGTTCACCTGAAATCACTTGCTCTTGAGGATCAGGTCTGAAGATATAAGTTGATGGGATAGAGACAATATCAGGTGATTCAGACAGTGATTTTACTGTTTTTATGTGGGAAGAATGTGATGTACTTTGTTGAGAAGGATGTGGTGGAACTGTTTCAGCCATTAATGAAAGAGAGAAGTGAGTGCTGCTGAGAGAGGAATCTAGAACTGATTTTGTTACTAATGGCTTGAATAAGATTCATTCAAGTGTCGTAAGTGTTTGAAAGTGTTAGGTGATAAGGTTGAGTAATGGACAGTTGGACACACCCAAGACAAAATTAATATAGAGAAATAAATAAACAGGATAATAACATATTACAATAATCAAACATGACACAAATTATGATACTACTTGTAAAATTTTAATAAAAATTACAATATAAACTTAAATTAATTATATCATATTATCAAGAATAATTTAATTACAGAAGCATACTTAAATTTATTAGAAGTCTTGTTAAGATTCATTTGGCTTTTGCCCTTGCAAGATATATATAAAAGTTATCTCTCTTTTTTAAAGGTAGAATGCCATTAGAGAAAACTTAATATTCTCAATTATATCTACTTATTCATATGTACAGAACTCATTCCTAATTTATTCATTATAAGTCAAGAATATAATACTAGAATTTCTATTTATATAATAGTTCATACTTATTCAAATAATTTAGATCCATTAATTTAAGATTTTATTGGATTATTTTTAATATAAAATCATATCTTATAATAATTTATGACATATAATATATATATATATACATCGGAATAACTAGAGAGCCAATGCCATGCCCACAGGGGCATCTTCATTAAGGAAAAATTGGGTTTTTGGTAATTTCTTAATTATGTTAAGGGTATTTTTCTAAATTGTAAATCGATTTTTAGTAATTTTTTAAATATGTGAAGGGTAAAAAAATTCTTTTTACTTTAAAATAGGTGGATCCTACTATATTTTAAATTAAAAAATAGATGGATCCCCGTGTAGCTCTCAGGGGGCTGGGAAACATGGCTCCCCAGTTGTCCCCTATATTTATATATACATAAATCCATTAAATTCCTATCATTATATGCATCCTGAGACTCTTTTCTACATTCTTATACCTGCTCAAATCTATGTCTCTAAGCCTTTTCCCATATTTTTCCAGAAGTACGAACCCTGTCTATTCATAAGGATTTCTACTGAAGAGTGATGCCTTTTCAATTCTTTCTTGAATGCTATGGCTATATGGAGGTATTGAAATTGGGTTATTTAGGTTTACCTCCAGGCTAAATCTCATAATGTATTGTTTAAGAGTCTATATTTTTTGATCGCGTGGTTTTGATTGATGATTAGCAGTTGATGAGTCTACCTGAAATCGGTTGGCATTGAGTTGGCTCAATGCGGGTTTTTACCATCAACCAATTACCAAAGGATTGAATTGAGTACAATCATGTGGTGAAGGCCCAATAATAATGCTAAAATTCATAAGCTTGAAAGAGGTGATCCTCAAGCCAGATCCGTGGACTTCTTACAAGTCTCACTGTAGATATGCAAAGCTAATTGCTGGGAGGATTTAGCAATTCAAGTGATCTTAAGAGGAAAGCGATGAAAGAGTAACAGTGAATGAATGTGGTAAGCATCTTGTGAGGATGCTTTTGAAGTCTTGGAAATGTGGACTTCCATTGTCTTAAGCTCAATTGAGAGTGTCATATCTCCTTACTTTTCCTTTTTCTTCTCCCATTTTCTAAAAGACAAAATGTGCGTTTTAAACCCAATCATTTTAACCAATATTCATCTCAAACCCTAACGTTTCAAAGCGTTCAGATTAGATCCTAACATTTCAGAAACTTTAAAAAACAACCATAACATTTCAAAAAGAATCCTAAACACTATTATGTCAACTTTGACCGTAACTTCCATGTGGCAACTTGTGATTGGTCCATGTGTTAGTAGACTCCACACATGCCACGTGGCATTTCTTTTTAAAATTCAATTATATAGGTTCCACAAGTGCCACGTGAACTATCATGTGGTAGTAAGACCCACGTGTCCAATGGTTGTGTGACACGTGGTAAAACCGCAAAATACCCTTTAAATATTAAATTTTTGGTATAGTAAATTGAAGGTCATGAATTCAAAACTTGTAGGGTTCGAACCCTAGACCTTTTAGAAGCTTAACAATGAGCTTGCCACCCAACCGAGCTCTACATCTCATTATATTGTGTATTATGATATATTTAAAGAATAAGTAGTCTAAGTCATCTCACTGCCACGTGACCACGTGGCTCTTATGAGTCCCATAAATCGAGTTTTTTTTTAAAATATCATGTGGCATGTGTGGGATCTACTGACACATGAATCAATCACAAGCTGTCACGTGGCGCTTTCACATGATAGTTAACGATTAAAATTGATATAATAATGTTCACGGTTCTTTTTAAACGTTTTAAAAATGTTATAATTATTTTTGAACGTTTCTAAATTGTTAAGGTCTAACCTGAACGCTTTAAAACGTTAGGGTCTGATCTGAATATTAATTAAAATATTTAGATCTAAAATATGCATTTTACCTTTCTAAAGCTCTAGTATCTTTTGTTACTCTTTTTCCTTTTCATTTCTATCTATAAATCATGTCCATCCATAGTGGCACTGTTCCCATAACTATACTTTTTTACAAGTTTTTTAAGCTCTACTTTAGTAATTTGATCCTTATTAAAATTTTAATGTTGTACTTATTCAAAGTGCTAACAATTCAGATAATAAAATATTTATTATTAATATGTTTGTTCATGTGTAAAAAATAGGACGTCAAAATAAGTGTTATTAATTAATTAATTGTTATGAAAGACGTGGAGTGAAGCATTAAATTTTAAAAAGCAAAAATTCAGATTTTCAAAAATTTTAAAAGATTAACGGAGTAAGGCGGTCAACCAACAGATAATTGAAAGAATTGCAAGACGGTCCAAAACGCTTCCGAAAGATCAAGCAACTGAACTAAATATTTTCCTCAACAGATTGAATTGGCTATTTAAAATTTCACTAAATAGTATCATTTTCAAGAAAAAAAAATAATTTCTATATGAATATGAATTATTTAACCACAAAATCCACCATGCGCTTAAAATTTGAGATGTCTCTTAGCGAATACTTCCAGTGTTGGGATATCTGTCTTCTATTTATGAACCAAGAACTTAGCAATTAATTACCCGTACATAAATTGACATCTTCATTTATGTGGAATAAATATAGACCCCAAAATGGACAAGAAAGGGTTAGACTATCAAGAATCTCTGCACTTTATTAAACCTCTATCCTTTTACAGTTCTATGGTAAGTCCAAGATCCAGAGAATAGTTTAGAAAAACAAATACAATTAAACTGTCAAAATTCAGACAATGGCCAGCCTCAGCCTCTCACTGCTAATCCTTACTCTCTTGGTTATTTCTGCAACAGGTAACATCTATTAATCTGTTATTTTATATATGTGTGTGTGTGTGTTTATAACATTCTAATAAAACGTTAATTGGGTTCAAATAGCTTCAACAAAGAGCAGCACTTTGGTGTCCCAATCTATACGGCCATCGGGTGATAGGTGCCAAGTAGTTTTGGGAAAATGCACTCATGCTTGCGACATTGACTGCTGCAATGCCAAATGTAAATCTATGTACCGAAAGCAAAATGGAGTTGGATATTGTATTGATTATGAAGTTCCCGGTATCATCGAATGCCAGTGCGAATATGACTGTTGATTTATATTTTGAAACTAAATAAATATTGCTAATAGTGATGATCAAGAATGCTATTATCTTCCTGTTTATGAAAGATTTGTCTACAAATAGACAATCATCTTTTCATTTTAGCTTATATTAATTGATTTTGTGGCAACTATTACTATACTAAATTTTAGCATTATAAATTAGCTGCCCATCGAACTCGATAGTTGATTGATTGCTAGCACTGGATATGGGGATTTCGCTACACAATTTATTCCAGATTACAAATTTATTGTCATTAATAACATTTCTTTGGTAAAAACAAGATGTACAAAGATTCTTTCGGTGAAAGCAGGACATGGATTTTCACATATACTATCTACAATATTGCGGTAGGCCGGTACTTATTATGCCTACGAAAAAACTTGTAAAAAGAACAGATTGTGCTTGAATTTTAAATATAAGTTTATGTTGGGTTAGAGAATCCACAAAATTAACTTGTTTTTTACGGGTGGCCTAACCTTATCTTTGAACTCACGTTTCTTTGTTTGAATGTGTAGCAAGCCAAGTTTGGACCCGCTTTTTTTTTTTAATAGTATTAATTGTGTTGAGAAAGGTTGGTCAGTGACCAAGTCTAGTATGTATTAAATGGAGGTTCTTGCTTTCAAAATTTCAACTTATTAATCTCAAAATTGTTATTCTTGCCAGGACAGGAGACAACTGAAGCTTATAAATTTTGCACGGCACTACCGCACTGCATCTTCAATTATATGTGCTCTAAATTAAGGGCTTGTTTGGTATGGTTAGTGTTTTAGGGCTTATTTGGTATAGTTAGAGTTTTTAATTTTAATTTTTAACACAAAAATCGATAAAAATAACACATTAATACAGCATAGATATCGAGGACAAAACACAAAAATCAATACAAATATATTAAAACAACAACTAAAAATCACAACTTACAGCAATACCAAACGACCCTTTAAATTTAGATTTTTTGTTTTGTTAAACACAAAAATCGAAAAAGATAACACACTAATACAACACAAAAATCGATAATAAAACACAAAAATTAATATAAATATATAAAAATTACAACTAAATACTACAATCCACAACAATAATAAGATTTTCATAAAAACAGGAACTCTGATCATTACAAGAAGCCTTGAGGTTGTATCGTAATTCCCCAAAGCATACAAACTTAGATAAAGAAAATTTGTTTAGAAATGCAGGATCAGACAATGATGATAAGTTCAAAACTTAAAAAAACTACTATACACAATCATATTCGCAGACGCACCAGTGATAATCAGGACCGGCAGGGCCGTCACAGTATCCGAGGCCATGGTGATATAAAGAAGCACATTCGATATTGCAACAATCCTGGTCACAACTAAGCGTACAGAGTCCCAAGTGAGAGTGGCACCTGTGTTGCTGCGGTTGCTCAGGTTCTTCACCAGAATCAACCCTCATGTTGACTCCCTCCAGAGTTTCTTTCCTAGCTATAACTAGAATTCCAATTGAATCATTAGAAAATTTTTAAAAAATTGATTACATAGAGTTAAAATTTTATTGTTTCCATTACTCTATTTGTTTATAAGAAGCAAATGGGTTGAGTTAATATAATTACCTGTTGCAGAAATAATGAAAATGTCAAGAATGCAAAGTGAAAGGAAGAGCCTGCAGCCCATCTTCAGAATTTTACTTAAAAGAGTACATAAAAGACCGGGGCCCTGTTATTAAATATATGGAGGTATATATGCTGTGTGTGGAATGTGGTAGATTCATGATTTGGTAATTCATGTAATAATGGTGCTCATTCATCTCCCATGTTCGGTTAAAGAAATTCTCGTCCGTTCGGGCACGTGGTTTTTAGAAGGGCTATTATAGAACTTGCGATTTCCGGAGGCATTTGCTGGTAATTACAAAAGAAAATGTATTAAGTGATGTTATAATTTAGAAAATTCATCTCCTGTAGTAGATTTTTATTGATAATTTCCAACAAATCATGCGAAAAAATGAAAAAAAATCAAAAACACTAGATGGTTAACGAATTAAATGAAGTACTTAGGGGAAGAAATCTAACAATAACAAAATTAGTCGGATGAATCTTAGCAAATAAAATTATGAGATCACAATTCAGAAGACATCAATTTTAAATACCTCAACTGATTTGTCCACACAAAAAAAAAAGATCTTCAAAGTGCTCAATTTACAATCATTTCTAGCACCACTTTAAAACACAGCACTTCATCGATTCATAAATACGGGTTCTCATAAGCATTGCTATCCTGTAATGAGAATCACAGCTGAATCAATCTTTGAAAGAACAACTTTCAAGACTTAGGCACTATAATGATAATTCTTTAAAGGAAATTTTGGAAAGATAAGAGAAAAACTGAAAAGAAAACTCTTTATTTTATTTGTTTTTTAGTACTTCAAGAGTAGACCATTTCAACGGTTAGTAATTTTTCCTTAAAATTAGATAGTCCTTAATTAATAACATATAAAGTTTATGGTTAAGAAATTAAATTTGATTTAGATTAAAGATAATAAAGAAGGCTCAATTATAAATCTAATAAAGTAGACTAAAGTCTATTGAGAAAATAGATTCTATTTAGTATGGATCAAGTATTTGTAGACCATATAATAGGAAAACTCAGTAAGTTACATGTAAACAGTGATAGATTACCTATACTTACTTGAGTAAGGTTCTTGAATGTATAGTTTTCTTTGACTCGTTAAAAGATCCAAGTATATAAAAAAAATTTAGAAAGATCTAGTGTACTAGTTTCAACTTCTTATTCATAATTTGAGGAGTTTGTTTATGTGAATCATGAACTTATTCATATAGTTCAACAACTTATTCATTAGGTATGGATAGTAAAAAGATAAATTTTCATATTAACTCCATTTATTTTAGTTCATATAAGTTCATCGATGATCCCGAGCTACTTATAAAGTTTTTGTACATGTGATTACAAAGCTAGTTCTATGATTTTAAGAATTTGGATGGAGATTTCTTAATTTTTTTCATAAAGAAATTGAAGAAATTAAGTTGATTTACTTGAATAACAACTTGGTTGTATTGAATGATTTATTGAATTCAATCAAAAATTTTGTTTTTTGTGAATTATCTAGCATATTAGTTCATGGTTGAGTTTTATAGATTCTAATTAAGAAACTATGCATATAAATAGAATATGGCATAGAAAATAGGAGTTTCATGGGATTCTAGAGATAAGTCTACATAAATCTTCGAGATTAGAGTCAAATCTAATAAGGGAATTCATGTATTGGGTAATATGTTATTGGGGATTTTGATTAGAAAGATATTTCGATGAATTAACTTGAGAATAGGTACTAGTAACCCAAAAGAGAGTTATGCATAATTTAGAATTTTCCACCATCTAAGAAAATTATAAACTTTGATTAAGTATATTATCATTTATACTTGAAAAGTTTTAGAGGGATCTTGTATAGAGATAATTACATCCAATTGATTTTTTTTCATCCTAAGTTATGTCTTTGATGGTTATATTTACTTTGATTGTCTAAGTTAGTTATTAAATTTATACCTCAATACTTAGTAGGTTAGATAATAATTTGGGAGTTTAGACTAGTACTCTCTAGAATCCTCATGGGAATAATACTCAACTTACTTATATCCAATATTAACCAATAGATGAACTTTTAAAGATAGTTATGCAATGTAAAATTAAGCATAAAATGCATATGTCAAGGTTTTTTACGTTGTTATCGGGGATACTATTGATATTAGGAGAACTTAAAATCATTAATTTAACCATTTTGATTTTATTTTCTTGTTTAGTTTTACTTTACGTCAAATTTTCAAAATTATACAATTTATTGTTATTGAACAAATGAAGGTTTCAATCGTAGTTTTAATGATAACAAAACATTAATATATTAATGATTTGAGTTTAAATGAAAATTTTAAAAGATAGATGCATTTGAAGTTAATTCAAGAAGAAAAGCTTGGACTTAAAGGTCAACCTTGAAGGAAAAGGAAGCTTTAAAACCATTATTTTATCTCTTTAATCCATTATGTAAGTGTCACTTTAAACTTAAATATTTTAGGGGTTCAAAACATTGCATTCATACACTTTATAAGATTTAATAAGTCAAACTTTGAATTTTTATCACTTGAACCACTGTAGTAATTGAAATAAAAATTTTAATATGTTTTTAAATGTTTTTTAAAATGGTTTGATATTGGGAAAATATTTAAAATTGTTTGAAAGTGTTTTGATCATGTTTTGAAATATTTTTCTTAGACATCAATGGTTCATTTTAATCGTTGTCAAAATGAGAAACTTTCCTTTTTCATTGTAATCCTTATGATTTCTCAATTGTAACAGCTAACCTAATTATCCAACATCTCTTTTAGACTCTAAACCACATTTCTAACCCTTAATAGCTATATGAAAATAATAAGAAACAAGTTTTATGTGAGCTTTAGGAAAAATATTACAACCGTTATCAATAACTTCATACCGACTGTGTTCTTCACTCTTAATCCAACTCTTGCTGGGTTTATCTGTAGTTTTATGTTTCTAAACCCTAATAATTTGTATCTATAATCTTTCTAAAGGAATTTGTGTGCTTAATTTTGATTATTTTTTTATGTAAGGATTGAAGATAGGATATCACTTATCATTCAAGTTTTCAAGTGTCTTATGTTCATCTGACTTTAACTCACTATCCTCACATTTCAAACCTATTATTAAGCTTTTAAATTATTCCCTGGTCTTAGAGAAGTTATAATATGTTAGTTATCATCTGAATAGATTTCCCTATTGAGTTTTTGAACTTACAAGGTGATATATATATATATAATTGTCTTGTATTTGCACATATTTGTTTTCAATCGTATTTATTCAATTCTCAGATAATTTTTTGTAATTTTAATTGATTATTTTCTATTTTTTTAATCCTTTGAGAGGTCATAAACTGTCTGTCTTGGTCAGATTGTGTTTTTAGTATAAAACATCAAAATGTTAAAATTTCTAAATTTCTAAATTGTTTAAATCTCCATCTTTATCATTATAAATCAGATTTCTAGGTTTACAAGTCATCATATTCTATTTATTTAAAGTTTACAAAGGGTCATTGAGAATAAATTTTATTTTTATACATATAAGAGTATTATGCTTCAAGTAAAACGCTTCCATGAGTGTGTTTCGGTTAACTTTAAAGGGGCTTTTTCATTTGATTGGTTATTTGATTTTATAAAGGCTCCTCTTTGCCTCTAAAAAGATTTTTAAAGGCTTCTCTCTAAAAACAAGATTTTTAATTATATTGGGTTCCTCTTGACTCTTGAAAAATAAGATTGTGTGTGGGTTACTCTTCATCCTTAAAGTAAGATTGTAAGGTTATTCTTCACCTCCTTAATGAAAGAAGATTATTATTATAGAGATTACTTTTCACCTCCTTAGTAAAAGAAGATTTATGTAATGGTAACTGTTCACACATTAAAGAAGATTGTAAATTGCTATATTAGACAATGAAAATTCCAATTTTAAGAGTGTTTGGAGTGGATTAGGCAATGTTAATGTTGCTAAACCACCATAAATTTTAGCATCTTCTATTTTCTTAATCTCTTTGAGTGATTGTTGATTCCGTTGTTGACTTACTCTTATAATATTGATGATTGTAATATTAGTTTAACTTTATATTATTATTTATTGTTCAATTGGATTATCTTTATTATATAATTGATTGTGTGATATATTTTTTTCTTTATACCATTCTCAATTATGTAAAATATTCATTTGTATATCTTTCTAAATAGAGTTATTTATATCGTAGTTAATTGCTCAATGCATATCATTTTTAGGTGAATTTTGATTTAAGAAGCTTACCTAATTTAAGTTGTTTTTTAGTGGCTTAAAATTTCCTATTAGGAATAAGTTTTAGAACACTCAATTCACTCCTCCCTCTTGAGTGCCTTTAAGACTTCCAATTAGTATCAAAGTTACACTCACTTTAGTATAGTTAATTTCTAATGAAATTGTGAGAAAAAGATCTAGTATGGCGTACTTGATAGGCTCATCTAGCCAAGAGGGACAAAACATAAGTAGAACATCATTCTTTAATGAGAGTGATTATCTTTATTAGAAGACTAGGATGAAATTCTTCCTTATAGTCGAAAATGTTAAGATATGGGACATTGTTAGTAAACGGTCATAAATTTCAACTCGGCTTCAAAATGGAAAAGGAGTGCCAAATGAAAAGGAAGAGTGGACATTAGAAGATGAGAGAACAATTTCATTGAATAGTAAGGTTGTTCATATTTTATCTTATACATAAAGTATAAACGAATTCAATAGAGTTTCAATGTATAGAACTACTCACAATATTTAACATGTACATGAGGTCACAAATGAGAGGACCAATCAAGTGAAAGAAAGTAAAGTTCGAATGTTAATTCATCAATATGAATTTTGTTTCATACATCATAATGAGAGCATTTCTAGCATATGTACTCAATTTATTAATATTATAAATGCTTCAAAAGGTATTGGAAAGTCTTATTCTAACATTGAGCTCATGAAAAAGATTCTTAGGTTTTTTCCTAAGGAATGGGAATCTAAAATGATAGCCATTCAAGAGGATAAAGATTTGAATGCACTACCATTAAAGGAGTTAATCAACTCACTTCTTACACTAGCAATGCGACTTAAGGAGACTAAGGCCAAGGAGGAGGAGGTAACTTCAAGAAGGGAGAACTTAGTATTTAAGGCCATGAAAAAGGAGACAAATGATAAGGAGACTGTATCCAATGATAGTAAAGATGGTTTATCTATTCTTGCTAAGAGGTCCAAGAAGCTATTAATAAAAAATACTTTCAATAAAAGAAAACAATAAGTTAAGAATGGTTATAAAAAAAATCATATATTAATGTTACTTTTTTTGAATGTATGAAACTAGAGAATCTAAGGAACCAATGTCATCTTTTAAAAGAAAACGAGAAAGAAGAAAAGAATACTAAGCAAGAGAGAAAGATGAAGAAAGAATTAAAGGCCTTTTGGGAGAAAGATAAGGAAAGCATTAAAGACCTTTTGGGATATATTAAGCAAATCCAAAGATTAAAAATTATATATTGAAGTTACAAATATTTGCTTATTGGCTTTGAAGGATGAGCTACCATTCACTTCCCAATCTTTAGATCATGATAATGTTTGTTTTTATAAGGAAATAAGTTGTGATAACTTAGTTAATTATTTATAAGGTGTTAATTTGAAAAGAAGAAAGCTATCTGCTAAATACAAGGAATGAAAGAAATTGGTGTATGACCTTAGGATTGAAAATGATAGGCTAAAGAATGTTTTTCATGACTTAGTAGCTATGAATATGTGTATTCATGATTGAAAGAATAAATTTTACAGGAAAATAAATCTTTAAAGGATAAGGTAAAATCTTTAAAGGAACCATTAGAGAAATTCACTAAAGGAAATGAGAAACTAGATAGCGTGTTTCGAGTCCAAAAAGCTTCAAATGATGGTCATGGATTAGGTTTTACCCTAAGTAGTGAAAATTTTAATGCTAAGCCTACATTTGTTAAGGGTAAGAATTTAGATGAAGAACAAATTCCTAGCCTATCTTTGAATAATGTTGAATCATCATCTAGCCTACAAAATATGAAGAACAACCATGCATTCATGAATTCTTTAAGGCATACATTTGGGGTAAATGTGCATGTTTCTACGAATAGGCATAACTACTTTAAAAATGCAAAAGTTCAAAATGATGCATATAGGTCACAAACTAGAGAAATTAGGACAGCTTATGCTCATACACCTTAAAGGCATCTTCAAGCATAAAAAATCCATGCTCATCATTATCCCCCATGCATATTCTAGGCCAAAGAATATGTTTTACTCTTATCTTAGACCAAAACAATACCAAAGAAGATCATTTAGCAAGGCTACATATAAAATTGCATATAGAAACAATGTAAGGCTAAATGTTTACTCTTATGATGATGCATATGTTTGTGATTTTTATGGTAGATTTAGATACTTACGAAATATTTCATTTTCATAAACTTGTAAAGTTTTCTAGTGCATAAAAAAACATAGGTGATGGAAAAGTTTATAACCCCTGAGAACTTAAGATGATATAGGTATCAAAGATTTGTTTTTGTTTTTTCTTTTTTTTTAGGTTTATGAAATTCAAAGGTATCTCCAAGATCTAAAGAAGAGAAAAAGCACCCTAATTATTGAACCAAGGATGAAAATAAAATAGAAATTGGTGATATACAAAAAGGGAGGTACACCTTCATTTCTATACAATAGTTGGGTATATGATATGAACTTGTATGGCTATTTAAAATGCTTTAAATGATATTTTGTGATTTGGATGCTTTGGAGTCCCAAATGATAGTTTAATTGTTATACATCATTATCTTAATAAATATTCTTGATTAATAATTAATGTATGTAATCAAATTGAAAAATTCTTGACTGTTTGAATTGCTTCATAGTTGATTTGATTTCCCTACATGCCTAAACCATTGCATGTTTAGGAAAAACAAGAATTGTGAAAGTATGCATTAATAAATCTTCTTAATATGAAATTTATTGATAATTACTTTCAATGATTTTTTATTATTTAAGTGGGTCACTAATAATTTGTTAATCATAAATAAAAGAGTTTACTTTGTTTTTAGAACAATTTTAGTGATGTGATCTATTTTGTCTTAATTAGCATGTTCAATCAATTTTGAGGTGATTAATTAGAAGTCTTTAAGTCTTAACATTTTTTTAGAAATCATGTTTACGAATGCTTGAATGTGGACTATAGGTTTCTTGATGTCTTCAAACAAATTGAATGATTTTTAATTGTTTGAATGATTCATGGGTAATTTGTCAATCATGGTGCATTAGAAATGGAATATGGAAGCATATAGAAGTTTTTTAGACAATTTTTTAGATGGAAGCATGTTAATCATAATTTTATTTAAACTTGCTTAGATTTGTGATACCCCCCCCCCCATATTTATTTACACTTGAATATTTTCAAATGAAAAGTTATTGCTTTTATTGAGGAGGAGCTTCAATGTTTCTTTTAGTGGTTTTACAAAAAATCATTTATTAAAGAATAAAGTTTGAAGATTTTGATGAATTACTCCCATGCTTCGGTTTTATAAAAAGGCTTGAGAAATTTGATAAGGCATTTAAATGATTGGTATATTTCATTTGCATTTTTAATCATTTTATGTGATGTTTAATAAATTTTGTAATGACCTCTTAAATTCCCAAAAGATATTATGGAAACTTTTTTTTAATGACTCATGAACTTGAATATTATTTTTGAAACTTTTAAATTTTGTTGCTTATAAGTTTGCATATCTCATTAGAATAAGAGTTCATAAATTTAATACATTTGAACTTGAAAATATATGTGGTGTTAGGTTATGTTCTACATAGAGAGAGTTTGAATTTCTTAGTAAATGCATGAATTTTGTAAGAGATAACAATATTGATAGCTTGAGTTTTTGGTATTATTTATAAGTAGTGTCATTTATAATAAGCATCATGTTTATTCATATTTAAAGTATATCATTTTCAATGCTAGTTGCAATCGATATCATACAATACTTTAAAAGTCACAATTGGTATTATTTTCGTTTATGCATTACAATTAGTGTCCTTTACATTTGATGTAACTTACAATAGCCATTATGCTCATTTATGATTGATATTAGAATCCTCGTATGATTTTTACAATTAGTATCATGTTCTTACAAGTGATATCATTTCAAATTTAGTATATGATTTTAAAATTTTTATGAGTATTTTTCTCCTTAAATGCATTTAAATTCTTGGAAAGTGACAATTCATTACTTCAGGGGGAGTCACAATTTTGAGGATAGATTTTGTATGATTAGGAGAGAATTAGGCATGATTGATGGTAGTTCTATTTGATATATGTATGTCTATGAATCTCTCTTCTATTTTGATTTATGTTTTTTTATGCATGCTTTAAAACCTTAAATGAAAATTTCCCCACATCTCTTTTCTTTTATAATTGGCATCTTTCATATATTTTTTATTACTTTTTTATGATGTAAGGAGAAGTTTGAGTGATATTGGTTGTTTCATTAAAGGGAAACTAAGTTAATATGAGATAATTCAATATGAGTTATATTGATAGATTTTTTTTAAAAAATACATGAATTAAAGGGGAGTGTAATTTACAATTGGTAAACTTGATTATATTGCTATATTTGATTATATGTTATGTATGTTTGTGAATTGATATGAAATGGTTGAATTTTTTAATTTTTTAATTTCCTTATATTAGATGTGTTTGTCTTCATTAAAAAGGGAGAGATTGTTGAATCAAAGGAAGTTCCACTCTTAGTTTTCATGATAACAAAATATTAAGTTTACTAATGAT
>JAOXYD010000135.1:19538808-19554056 GCA_028565735.1 Pinacopodium congolense | reverse complement strand
TTAATTATAAACATAATTAACAAAACACATAAAGATAAAGTATGCCTTTTATTAATTTAGAAAATCACAATGTCATATATGTAATTACAGCCAAAAGATTGGCTGCAAGGGCATAAACTAACAGCATGTTGATTGCATAGCATACTACACTGCAAAATTGAGTTTAAGGAACTTTCTTCTCATAGATACTATACTGCAAGCATTCCCTATATTCCCTGTGCTGAGTCCACGTTTCTCTATTTACCTTGTGAAATATTAGTAATCAACTGTTCTGACTGATGAGTAGAATCTCTACGTTTACTGTGTCAGTCTTTTTCGTGGATAGTGATATGTTACGTACGTGATAAATCTGAATTTCATTCAGAGCAAACTCCTCAGACATTGATGAAGGAACCAAAAATAGATAAGCTAATAATTCCTTTGTAAGTTCTACAACAGGCATATCGCAGGTACGGCAGCTTTCATGTGAATATGAACCTTTATTTTCTTTGTCAATAAATTAATTACTCTCTTTGGGCGGGACAAGAGTAAGGGGTGCCCTACTTCAGGATACAGAAGATAACAATGACAGTTAAAAGCCAATCCACCATTTCTTCTGCATACACTGAAGTTGAAAAGCTCTATCAAGACATTTGCTTTGTTAGAATTTTGCGACACAGTAATCACTGTTGAAGAGAAGAGCGGAGGGAAAACATTTCAGCTGGTCAGACGAGAAAATGTACATAATAGGCAGTATACAACAAGTTGCAACTCTCTAAGAAAGTGTTACTGGTGGGTCAATCACACGTTTTTCCTATAATGTATCTTGATCCAGATAGATGATGGATCTAAATTATTCAGTAAAGTTAAGGACAAGTTTGAAGGACAATTATATGTTGCAAATGCTAAAAAGATACCTGATTTGTTACTATATGTAATAATTGTTCTTGTAAATGCATCAGATAGAAATTCAGTTAAAATATGTGGAAATAATTAGATTTGGAATTAGAGAATTGCTGTAGATTTGTGATAAATAAGAATTGGTTTGAAGTAGTTGCCTGCTGTCGATGGAGTACTTGTGCGGATTACTAATGGTAAAAACTGTGGCAACATATGATTGTACATCAGGTGCCAATTCTGTGCAGATTCTTAAGAACAACTTCTATTGCTCGAATCATTTCTGCTGATGTCGTAGTTCCAGAAGGTGCATCCTCCCCTTCTCTTGCATGCAATTTTTTCGTGCCAGTCCCATCAACCCTAAACTTCCACACCAACTTTAATTGCTGGTGATGGGACAATCCTTTTTTTAACCAAAAATGTAGATCTAACTGTTAATCTGATTCAATGTTATCACCGAATTTTTTGTAAAATAAACACTAATTAATCTCAAAATAAATAGGTAAAATGGCAATTGAATTACACGTTAAATAAGAAAAATTAACATTTTAATTCTAGAGTCACTATAATATAAAGAATTTAATTATTTTGCTCCTAGCCATTAGTATCATAAACAATTAAAACAAATTGAACATGTGAAAACACTTTTTAATTTAAATTAGAAAATATTAATAAATTTTATTGTCATAAATCACAAGGTACAATATGAAAATGATACCCTAAAGTAATAATCATTCTAGTGACTTATTTATAAATAGAATAAATTATATTTTAAATTCAAAATTTTAATCAAAATTTAAATATTAATCAAAATTATGAAATGTATCAATACTCCAAATTTTAATTTAATACATGTATAATGTACTATTAATTTTATTAAAATGAAGCATCACTTAAATTAATTCTATGTCCCCATGTGAAATTTGATAGATTAATAAATTACATTAAAATTAGAAGAGAAATATTGTAAAAATTTTTTTAAAAAGAAACAACATGCCACATCTTTTATTTATTCTTTTTAGTCACAATTAATGAAAAAAATATAATCCTCTTTGGAATTCATTTCTTGTACTAGTATTCGCTATTTTTCTTTTCCAAAAGGGCATTCCAAAAATTTTTTTGGTAAGGCTAACATTAATATCTTAAATCTAAAAAGTAGCATTAGTGTCAGGTGTCTATATATATATATATATATATATATACATATAAGATGATAACGATCCTTTTTAGGATGGCACTGTTGCTACTGCTTTCCTCCTACTCTCTCCCTGAGCATGGCTAACGGTTTCGTCTATTGGCTACTTTTTGATAAAAAAGAAAATTGCATTATTGGTCGAGTATAAAAATTTGCTCCACACATTTATTGATATAACAGTTGTTTCTTATATAGGCAAGCTATAGTTAAGCCAAAACAGAAAAAAGAAGATGGTAGAAGAACATCACATAGAGAAATAAGAGTAGGAGCTTCAGACTTCTAATGGGCTTTACAAGGTGGGCTGGATGGGTCCTCAATAGATTGGATGGGCTTTTAGTAGGCTGACAACTTGTTTCTAGTGGAGTAGCTTGTTCCTTACTGCAGCAGCCCAAAGAGCCCATAAGCTTATGTGCCCAACATATAAAACACATCAACAGAAGTGTTTGGAACCCTAATCTGCATTTCTCTCTCCTTTGTTAGGCAAACCCTTTAGTCAGAGCTCTAATCAAAGGGACCTTCATCCTCTAGTGTTGTTGTTATGTCAGTATCTGTCAACACACCTCCGTAAGCTGGTGTGTAGTAGAAGCCTTTGGAACCGTGGCTTCGATAGAGCTTTGGTGAAGAAATTTACGAGTTGAGAGGTGGAGGTGATGGGAAGAAGGTGGATGACCCCAGATCGCACCTTTTCACGCATGAGATGACAATCTATCTCAATGTGTTTGGTCCGCTTGTGAAAGATGGGGTTTTCAGCTTTGTGAATGGCAAACGATTATCATAGTACATATAGGCAGCGTGTGTGTGTGAAAAGCTGAAGTCTTGAAGCAAATAGATCAACCATTAAAGTTCACAGACAGTGGTAGCCATCTCTCGATACTCTGCTTTGGAGGAGCTTCTTGAAATTGCCCTTGTTTCTTAGATTTCCAGGAGACTAGTGAGGATCCGAGAAAGACATAGAGGTTAGTGACTGACCTGCAAATGTTTAGATGGGTTGCCCAGTGTAAGTCCGAATATGCCTGGAGCTAAAGTAAGGAGTTGATGTGGAACAGAATACCTTGCCTTGGCGCGGTTTTCAGGTAACGTAGAACATGGTGAGCTATTTGAAAATGTCTAGTTGTTTGTTTATCTAGAAATTGTAATAGTTGCTGAACAACAAAATTGATGCATGGTCTTGTTATTGTTAGGTAAAGCAACTTTACAATGAGCTAATTGTACCAGCTAACGTCAGGGTGAAGCTCACTATTAGAAGCCAATCGAGTGTTTAGCGTCATTGGAGTTAAGAGAGGCTTACAGTTCAGAAAACATGTTTCTTGTAAAAGGTCATAAGTATACTTACGCTGTGAGAGATTGATGCCAATCGAGGCTTGCACCAGCTCAATACCAAAGAAGTACTTTGTTGCACCAAGGTCTTTAATCTAAAAGGTATTATGTAAAATTTCTTTAGTTGACTTAATAAGTTCAAGATTATTACTTGCCAGCAATACATCATCCTTATAGATTAGGAGATAAATGAAGCTCTTTTCATATTTCTTGGTGAATATTTAGTGACCGGAGGATGATTGAGTAAAGCTAGTTGAAGTTAAGGCAGAGGTTAGTTTCGTATGCCACTATCTGCTGGCTCGTTTTAGGTCATAAAGGTTTTTCTTTAACCTACATACCATATTTGAATATGGCAGGGCTAGACATGGTGGTGGCTTCATATAGGTAAGGCTAGACCGAGTGGAGGCTTCATGTATACTTCTTTGTAGAGGTCACTACGAAGGAATGCATTGTTGATGTCTAGCTAATGAAGGTGCCACTCTTAGGATGCAATGAGGGCAAATAGCAGCCTAATAGTTGTGTGTTTCACCACCGGGGAAAAAGTATCAGTGTAGTCCAGTTTAGACTATTGTATAAAACCTTTAGCTATAACTCTGCTTCTATAGCACAGCAGGGAGCCATCCAGATTAAATTTGTACCTGTACACCCATTTGCAGTATATCGCTTACTTTCCTGATGGTAAGTAGGTAAGCCCCCAAGTCTCATTCTTTGCTAGGGCCTCCAATTCTTTATACATTTCATCTTTCCATTCTCTATGTTTTATTGCTTCATTATAGGATGTAGGTTCCCTTAGGAAAGAGAGAGCTAGCAAGTAGGCCAGGTGGTTAGGTGACAAATTCTGATAGGAGAGAATAGAGGAGACAAAGTGAGGAGAAGTGTGGTGTAATGTAGGGCAATCATGGTCTTGTTGGCAGGCTGGGGGTTTTGATTGCCTAATTGATTTTCGAGGTTGAGGGGACGATGAAAGCGAGGATGGTGAACAATTGGGAAGCGAAGGAGGTTGAGTAGAAACTTCATTCTGTGTACACACAGGATGTGATGGTTCACAGGAAGGTAGGTTTAAGGCAGTAAGCAAATTTAGGCTGGGAATTATAGTAGGAACTAAAGATGGATGTTGAAAAGTAAAGGTTTCTTCATAAAAGATGACATCACAAGATAGGAAAATTTGTCTTGTATTTAGGTCCAGCAGCATGTAGCCTTTGCTAACTACAAAAAACCCAAGAATACTGTCTTTCTTACTCTGGTGTCCAGTTTGGCTCTATTTGCTTCTTTGGTTGAGGCAAAATATAGACAACCAAACACTCTGAGGTGAGAAAGATTAGGATTATGTAACAATTAGGGTTGAATAGGGTGATCTGTCTAATAACAATGTAGATGGAATGCGATTTATGAGATAGACAGCATGCATGACACATTTTAACCAATATTTGGTAGCAATATTTGCTTGCATTTTTAGTGCTTTGGCCACACTTAATATCTGTTTATGCTTTCTTTTAAATCGTCCATTTTGTTGTGGTGTCTCTAACTCTCTATGCATGTAATCTCGTGTAAAATGCAATTTTTAACAAAACATTAATTCATTTATTGCAAATTCTACCCGTTAATTACTACGAATACACTTTATTTTCTTTCCAAATTATCTCTCTATATAGGCAAAGAAATTCTTGATTAACTCTCTGGTTTCTAATTTGTGTTGCATTAAATGTACCCAGGTTAGATGATTACGATCATCGACAAGTGTTAGAAAACATCTGTGTCCATAAATTGAGGCAGTGTGATAAGGGCTCCAAATATCAATATGAATTGTGTCAAATCAAGAAGAAGCAATTAAGAAACTCAAATTGAAAAGTAAATGTTTTTGCTTTGAATAATGACACCTATCACATTTAGTAACATGTTGAAAGGAAATATAGGAATCTAGATTAGACATAAGGTTCAATCTATGATTAGAGAGGTGTCCTAATCTTTAATGCCAAATGCAGTTGGGTCATATAGAAACATTGTTAGCTTGACGAATAGGTGATACATAATAGAGTCTATTGGATTGATTAGCAAAGCCATTCATCTTCTGGGTAGTATGATCCTAAATGAGACAAGAATCATAAGAAAAAATTAGTTTAGAAGATGAAAAACGAGTAAGTTGGCTAATAAAGATAACATTATTGGAGAAATTGGGCATATAAAGGACATTAGTTAATTTAAGAGATGAGATATGAATTGTCCCCATGTTTGTAACATGTACACGTTGACTATTTGGGAGTCTCATTGTCATATTTGCAATTTTAGTACATTTTTTAAAGAATTGAAGGTTGCAGACAATATGATCTGTAATGCCTCAGTTTAAGATCCAAGATTATAACCAGAGAGAGTGCTTGTCAATTGAGAGTGTACCTGAAAAATCTTTGGTAATTGTGTTGATTTGAGCAATAGGTACGGGATTAATTGCAGTGTCCCTTTCATTACTCAGAAGCTCCTTGAATTGGTGATATTTTGCTTATGTCAAGTTAAAGGTATAATTGGACGAGGCATCTTCGTTGGATGCTTTTAGACTATAGTGGGATGTTTCTAGTTCAAAGTGTGTCTCTACCTAGTTTGTAAACCTAAATCTTGGTCGGTTGTCGTCCTTTACCTAGTAAGTGACTGATCTGTCATTTGATGAAAATTTTGGTGGAAATCTATGCTTTTGATAGCATTTGTCTTCAATGTATCCTTGGTAGCCGCAATAGGTGCACGTTGGTTTTTTAGTTGTTTGGTAAGGATTTCTGGGGTCCGTTTTGGTAAAGAAAGCTTGTGATTCATAGTTAGTTGAATGTAAGGGAAGAATTGGGAGTAAGTTGTTTATCTGTTGTTCATGATGTGCTACCATAGAGAACACTTTCTTAATATCAGGTAAGGGGTCTACTAGCATAATCTAAGATCTGACAATAAAGTATGACTCATTGAGGCTTTTTAGAAATCGAATCACACAATCATTTTCTTGATAGGTTTTTATGATGGTCATTGCATTACACGAACATTGTGGTTGGCATTGACACTTAGGCAGAAGTCTTAAGTTGGAAAACACATCCCATAACATCTTCAAGTGGGTGTAGTAGTCAGTTATAGTTAGATTACCTTGCTTGAAGTTGTAAATTTCCTCTTGCAGATATGAAATTTGGAAGGAATTAGCTTGGGAGAATCTGTCATGGAGATCCTTCCATACTTCAGCAACTGAATTAAGCCAGATCACACTTTGAGCTATGGAGTCACTTACTAACGTTATCAACCAGGACAAAACCGTGGTATTGCATCTTTCCCAATACACAAAGATTGGGTCATTTTTGTTTGGCATGTCTATACTGTCATCAATGAACTTAATTTATTTTTGGGCAGTAAAGCCATTCTCATAGACCTAAATCATAAGTGGTAATTGGGTTTGGTCAATAAAGAAGATATCAAAACTAAGGATGGGTTTTCATTTGGGTGTAAGTAGTAAGGTGATGCTGAGTGATCTTCTACTCTATTTGTTATCTGAATTTGTTGATTTCCAGCAATGCTAGCATATGAGGGACCTCTCGGTCTAGACATTTTAGGATAGAAGAAGAAGAAAAAAAAAAGAGGTCAGGTGGTCAAGGAACTATGAATGGCTATGAAGGGGAACAGATCCCAATGAAAGTGGAACCATGAAAGAGAAAAAGAAGATAATAAGGGAAAGAAGAAGGTATTGCTCTGATACTATGATAAAAAAGGAAATTGCATTATCGACAAAGTATAAATATTTACTCTACACATTTATTGATGTAACAGTTGTTTCTTATATAGGCAAACTACAATTAAGACAAAACAGAAAAAACAGAAGATGATAGAAGAACATCAGTATAAAGAAATAAGAGTAAGAGCTTCAGACTTCTAATGAGCTTTGCAAGGTGGGCTGGATGGGTCCTCAGTAGATTGGATGGGCTTTTAGCAGGCTGACAACTTGTTTCTGATAGAGTGACCTGTTCTTTAGTGTAGTAGCCCAAAGAGCCCATAAGATTGTGAGCCCAACATATAAAATACGTCAATAGAAGTGTCTGGACCCTAATATGTGTTTTGCTTCTCCTTTGTTTAGCAGACACTTTGGTCGGAGCTCTAATCCGAGGGATCCTCGTCCTCTAACGTCGTTGTTCTATCGGTATCTATGAACACTTTTCTCCTCCCTGTTCAAGTTCTCTCTTCCTTTTCCTTTAGCCTTCTCTTGATTCCTCTCTTTCTGGCATTCTTTGCTCCCCTTCCTTTTCGATTTTTTGGTTCCCACATTTAATTTTTGGCAACCGTCTTTTGAACTTCCTTACCTTTTCTACATTCTTTCATCTGTCTCTAGATTTGCTCTTTAGGCCATAGTTCCCATTCCCTACCTCTCTCTTTTTCTTAGCCATGGATGACCCCTGTCCTCTCCCTCTATTGACTCACATCGGTAACAGCTTGTTTGCTCCCCAGGTGGTGAAAGCTCTTCTTGTTGAGGCCCATGTCTCAGTAGATCTAGTAGCCCCTGAGACTACGCATGTAAATGCTGGCTATTCTTTGCCCTCTCCTCTTGGTGTGACCCCTTCCTCTACCGGAGCTACATGTACTGAGAATGCACCTTGGATTGAGAAGTATTGGAAGCAAGTTCTTAGTGAGGGCACCTCAGTCTAATCTATGTTTCATCTTTTCCCTTGCCACCCCCCACTTGTTCTGAAGGTAAGCACATAGAAGTGTACGACCGTATTGATTAGTTTTTTTATGGATAAGAATCTGGCTTTCTCGATCATTTATTGATGGGCCTTCCAACAATAGAGGAAAGCCAGTTTGTTGGAGGTAATGATCAATGAGGAGAATATGTTTCTGTTCAAGTTTCAATCACTTGATCAGGTAGTCAATGTGCTAAAGTCAGGCTGTGACACATCAATAGCACTCTTATATTCCAACAAAAGTGGAAGCCTAGCATCCGCATGAGTGATTTGCAATTAAAAAAAGATCTGATTTGGATAAATATTCATAAAGGTAAGCATTTGGCTTTGCCAATAGTTCATTAATGGGCCTTCCAGCAATGAAGGAAAGCTAGTCTGTCGGAGACAATGATTAACGAGGAGAATATATTTTTGTTCAAGTTTCAATCACCTGATCAAGCAGTTAAAGTGTTAGAATTAGGTTGTGGTACATCAATTACACTCCTATATTCCTAAAAAAGTGGAAGCTTGGCATCTGCATAAGTGATTTACAATAAAATTGGGTTCTGATTTGGATAAATATTCATAACACACCATTAGAATATTGGACCACAGAGGGTTTAAGTTACCTCGTAGCTATGATGATAAGCCAATCTATCTAAATGAGTACAGTGCTAGCATGAAGAGATTAGGTTATGCTGGACTTTGTGTCCTTGTGGATATTCAATAGGCTCTCTATGAAGTAATTATACTGCTTTGCCTGGACGAATTTGATGATTTCTTTGAAGATCAAGTTGCTATCTCCTATTCTTGGAAACTGAAATAGAGAGCTATTTGGCAACCTACACGTAGGATCTTCAAATGTGGAGGGGCTGATGACTTGATACAATTGACTACAGATTATGATGAGTAACCTTATACGAATGTAGTATCTGCTTTACCTAATCAGGTGGTGGAATCAGTCATCAATATAGCACATCCCTCAAACGTTGATACCTTATAGTAATCCTTTGATGTTCAACAGTAGATGGCAAAAATAAATCAAGCTTGTTGCGTCACTAAATCTCCCTAAACGATCAAGATCAGAATCAAGATTGACAAGCAGAAAGCTAGTGATCAGTCAAGTCCTTGTGCTAAAAAAAATTCTCACTTTTAATGTAGCCAACAACAATCACTCACAAGCCTCTCCAATTTATCCCCAGATTCGAAGTAATAATTCTAATTAGCATATAGGTGATTTTCCTACTGAAGGCTCTCCTATTAGTACCCTATATGAAAGTGCAGGAAAGCTTTGAAATTATACTAGTAGTCCTACCGATGAAGGCAATTCCTTTTCTTTAACTAAGTAAATTAAGACTACACCACATGCAGACATTCAGAACTCTTTAAATCATAGTGACTCCACTGATAGAATATCCTATTCAAAGATAGCCTGGTAGCACCTATTGGTGATGAAATAACCTCTATTCCTAAGAGGAAATCTCGAAGGAAGAAAAAAGCCTCCTCTTCTTTGACTTAATATGTCCATCATCTCTTGGAATGGTTAGGGATCAATGACCCCTCAAAACAGCTAGTTCTCATGAATTTTTCTGATGTACATAAACCTAGCTTAATAGGTCTAATGGAAACCAATCTAGAAGAAGAGAAATGTTAGAAATTGTCATTTATAGCTTCTCATTGGAAAGTTATCACTAGTCATCAGGTTCACTATTATGGTCGACTAGTGGTTTCTTATAATCCTTAATGTTATGAGGCTCAACCCCTCCTCATCAATGACCAAGCTATTCATCTTGTCATTAGCTTGAGGGCCACACATCATTGTTCTTTTGAAATGAATTTCGAAAAACTAGTTTATAGGCTTCGCTCAAGCAGTTGGCAATTAACATTGATATGCCTTAAATTGTTGCTGGTGATTTCAATAGCAGCTTACACTCTCATGAAGCTAAAGGTACACCCAATATTCCCCCGCTCTCTAATGGCTTTGGGGACTGTATTCAAGACATAGGTGTCATAGATCTAAAGATGGAGGGTGGTTTTTCCCTTGGTCAAATAAAAGACAAAGAAGCTCCTGTATTAGGAAAAGTTAGATCATGCCATTATTAATTAACGTTGGCTATTCAAGTTCCTAAATAGTAAAACTTCATCACTCTCTCAACTTATTTCAGATCACTATCCAATCCTTATTCAAGATATGCTTAACTATCACAGGATCTCTTCCCCCGTCTGCTTCAATAACTATCTCTCTGATAGACTGTTGCTAACTACCAAATAATAAATTCCTAACTTCCAAAACTATGTAGTAGTGGTGAGCTAGGGTCGAACCCACAGAGAGTTGAGATGCAATTATTATTCCAGATGTTGCAAACAAAATAAAAGAAAACACCCTGAAGTTATGTAGATGAACTAAGCTAAATTGCAAGAATTTAAACAAACAGAAAGATGTAAATCAAATAAAGATAAGGTGAATAACAATGATAAAGAAACGGGTTGGAAATGCTTTCGGGATGTCGGAATGATCTTTGATCCTTGAATCTAAATATAAGGTACTCTGATTATGGTGTTAACCTATAGGTTCAAACAAGCTCTCAAACCCTCTGTTCCTCCAATTTTAGATAAGTCTTATACGATAGAAAACCCATCCCTAACCATGAGGCAACCTAGAACAGGCTCTCTAGATTTAATGACACGGCAGCTCTACAAACTAGGGAACGACTAACTTAGGCCACTAACTCACAAGCTCGGAAAGTGTCACGTAAAGAATTAGAATTCTAGGCTAAGTTAATTAAGGTGCATGACACCAACTTTTATCTTTTATCATATTTTAACAAGCTATGATAGATTGATTACAATGCTAGTAGAAAGGAAGTAGGTCCTGTCTTCTCTTAAAAAACAAGGCCTATTGAAAATTTTAACAAGAAACTTAATAAAGCTAGGAGGAAGTGGAGCTCTTATGACAAAGAGTTTTATTTAGTGATGCGAGCACCTAATAATTGGAAGCAGTATCTTGTGGCGAAAGAGTTCATGTTGTATTCGGAACATGAGGTTTTAAAATACTTGAACAATCAAAAGTGAATTAACATTGACATGCATGTAAGACAGAGCTAATTTCTACAAAGTTTTCGTTCAAGCTGAGATATAAATTTAAAGTTGAAAATAAAGTTGCTAATGCTTTGAGTATGAGGGCATCTATACTTATTACTATACATAATGAAATTTGGGGATTTAAGCAGTTAAAAGATGATTATGAGAATAACAAAAGGCTTTGTTGAGGTATGAAGCAAGGTTTCACATGGCTAGCCAAGCTATAGGTTTTACTTAAGCAATGACTACTGAATCCATGAGAACCGATTGAGCCTACCTAGGATATCATTGTAGGAGAAAGTGGTTCAGGACTTGCATGGTGATGGATTGGCAAGTTATTTGGATAATAAGATATTGGCTACACTTAAGGAATAGTTTTGCTAGCCATAATTAAGGAAAGATGTATACAAATTTGTTTAGAGATGTCTCACTTGTCAAAGAGTGAAGGGGTAGTCTAAGAACATTAGGTTATATATGCCTTTACCTATATTGGAGAATATATGAGAAGATTTGTCCATAGATTTCATCTTAGGGCTATCTCAGACCGAGAGAGAAGTTGATTTAGTATTCGTAGTGGTTAACAGATTTAGTGGGAGTTGTCGGGTTGTTCTTCAAGGAAGTCATTCACTACATAGAGTGCCTTAAACCATAACTTCATATCGTAATAGTAAGTTCGTCAGTTATTTTTTTTGGTACCTTGTGGAAATTATATGACTTTTTGTTAAACTTTAGTAGTATAGTCCAACTAAATACTAGTGGACAAATCGAGGTTGTTAGCAGAACCTTAGGAAATTTGATTCGTAGTATTTGTGAGAATAGGACAAAATAATATGATCTAGTACTACATTAGGCAAAGTTTGTATATAATAATGCTATCCACAGTGTGACGAGCAAGTAACCATTCTCTGTTGTCTACACTAGAGCATCTCTTCATACACTAGACTTAATTAAGTTAATTAAGGGTGAGGAGGCTAACATTCCAATTAAACATGTGCCTAAACAAGTGGTTGAGATACATCAAGAGGTGATACAAAAGCTTGAAGCGACAAACAGGAGGTATAAGCAAGCAGTGAACAAATATAGGTGATTGGAGACATCCGATGTGGGAGATCAAGTTATGGAATACCTATGCAAGGAGAGGTTTCTTGCAGGAACATACAATAAACTGCACCTAAATAAATATGGACCATATAAAGTATTACAGAAGATTAATGATAGTAGATATGTAATGAACTTTCTAGATAGTATGAGGATCTCTAAAACTTTAAATATAGCATACTTGTCCATGTTTCATAATTCTAATGATCCGTTACACCTAAAAGTTCATGCACATTCGAGGATGAGTTTTTTTTCAAGTGGAGGGGACTGACGCGAAATTGAGTCATCGTTTGTTGGAAGTTTAATGGTAACCCATAATGGTGTCATTGTGCCTTATTCTAACTGCTATTATTTGCTTGGACAAAGATAAAAGCAAAATGACCCATAAAAATGGTGTCGTTTAGCAAACTAAAGACTGCCATTGTGCGATACTTCAAAGACAAAAGAACAATGATACCCTATAATGATGCTGTTGTTTCCGAAAACTAGTGGCATTATTGCTTATATAGAAGAATTATATTTTATTCCTATTTATGTTATAAAAGATGTTTTTATCCTTAATTATATTTGAGGGTTTCATTTTTTTTTTTTGTAGTCACTTTAAAATTTTATTTTCACTTAAAACATTACTTTTGAGATATTAGAATTGAATTTCTTGATTTTTCAAAAGATTTTGATAAAATCTTTGAATTCTTACATGCTATATGCTGTGTCAGTAACTTGAATTTATTACTAACAAAACTAATTTTCGTTAAACTTAGTTCTTTAACAGATTTGAAAATCAAGTATGCAATTTATTAGTAATGGTATTGCAATCCATAAGGCCAAACTTCATGTTTAGGGGGAAAAAAAGACTTGGTGTCGAAGGCATCAATAAATTAAGTTCATTAATTATCATAAATTTGCAAATAATACAACTCAGTGCAAAAATAATAACAATAATAATAAAGAAACACTTAAAACAATACAATTATATATATATATATATATATGTGTTTTAAAACGTAAAGTGAACTTTGAGGACTTCAAAAAATTAATATGCCGAAGAAAATTGGTAGGCGTGCTGGGCATTAATTACACCTCAAACTGAACGACAGAAGAGTGTTTTTGGACATCTGTCTTCTGAGACGCCTGTGCGACAACGATAGCATCCTGGGACGCCTTTGTCACACCGTTACTTGCCAACTCCAAAACTCCAACTTTTATTCTTCTCACATCCACTAAATTAATTTCTCAGACATTACTCTGTTGTTTGCTTTACGCATGTTCTTCATCTGTTCAAAGCGTTTTCGGACATCCGTCTGTGTCTCTTTGAATGTGCTTTTTAACTTTCGGGGCACGTTTGGTCATGGAAATTAAAGCAAAAGAAAGTTAAAGCTTCCCTTGACCGTTGGTCTTAAATTTTAACTAAGGAGATGGAGATGACAGTCTTAGGAAAGATAAGCCGGTAGGTCCTTATTAAAAAGATCGAGATAGTTACGTAAGGCGAATTCATCTGAATATCAACTTTCTGTAATCAACCTATTTTATATAACTTCTTTTCTCCGACAACTAGCAATTAAGTATGCGATCTTTTTTTTTCCGGGGAAGGTTGTAGCTTGGGACAGAGTTTTCTCTGTAACTATCTCGAGATTAAAACTGATCAAATTTTATACACACACATAACTAGATTGGAACCCACGAGCAATAGGAACAATTATTTAGTGAATGGTCATAATTATGATTATAATGAGTAAGACATAAAATGTAGAATTAATCTGAACAATAACAATAATGAATCGACTCGGATCAAAACTATAACAATACTAACAGTAGTATGAAATTAACAACCATCATCACAGTCATGATGATGAAGACCTGTGAACAGAAAGATCAAAGGACACAGGATTTAGAGACAGTATATAAAGCTATAACAAAGCAAGCCACTCTTTAAGGACAATCTCCTCAAGGACACTAAATGAGCAGAACAGCGGCGAAGAGACCAGCAGCCACGGTTCCAGAAACAGCAACTCTATTCAAAACGCCCCCATTTCCAGCAGGTCCAGGAGCTTCGGCAGGCGGAGCAGATATGGTGGAGGAAACGGGAGATGGAGAAGTCTTGAAAGTTGCCGAAGATGGTGAGACCTCCGTCGAGGTCTTCTTACCGGGAGCAGGAGCAGATGCTGAATGGTGGGGAGAAGAAGCAGAAGCTGGTGTCTTAGTTGCTGATGACGGCGGTTTAGACTTAGGAGAAGAAGCTGATGGTGATAGAGACTCGGCCGGAGAAGAAGCTGGATACTGTGCCAACGTTGAGGTGAAAAGCAACCCCAGTAGCATGAAAACAACGACGACCTGGGAGTGGGCCATTTTAGTCCTGGGAGATTTAGAGAACTAGAGAGAGCTAAAGAAGAGAGTGGCTTGTTTTGGTAGGACAAGGAAGAGAAACATTCAGGGTTTATATAGAGGTGGTCCAAGTGGACCATGTCTAATCACCGTTGGTACACAAATTTTTTTTAATACGACCATCATCAGCCGGTGATGCTTGCCTTAACAACAGCCAAACAAGGGACAAAATTTGAGAACGAGTCCAAGATTGTCTCGCTTCGTGGTTGACCACTAATGTACCGTTGGAAAATGATCGAGAACATACACGTGGGTGGTATTTGAATCAGTACCGTTGATTATAATAAAGTATGTTCTATAGTTGTAACGGTCAAGAAGAAATGGGAATCGCGCGGAGGAAATGGAGGGGACCACATGCTTCGAAACCATTTATCTGGGGAAGTGAAAAGAAATAAATAATTCTTTTAACTTGGTCAAGAAAGTGAAGAAACTTCTCTCCCCCTCTCTTTTTTTTTTTTTGCATTTTCTTTCTTAATCTTTCAACTAATTGTTAAGAAATCACAAACTTCCAACTACCTAGTATTTACAACGAAGAGCATGTTTAGTTGTATTTTTATTTTTTATTTTTTATTTTTATTTTTAAAAAAATTAAAAATTTTAAAAATAATTAAAATTTTAAAAAATATAAC
>JAOXYD010000135.1:19520973-19538708 GCA_028565735.1 Pinacopodium congolense | reverse complement strand
TGTGCCTCAGCACCAAGAGTGTTCTTTTGATCTTTTGGCTCCAATCTTGATCTTTAAGCTCCAAACTGCAAATCAAATATTATGGGGCATCAATTAAACATCTAAACACTAATATAGGGGCAATAAATCCATTAGTGAAATAAGAAAACAAGATCTAATAAAAAGTATGAATAAAAGAGAAAGGAATAGAACCTGTTAAACCAAGGGAGGTTCCAATCTCAGTTTTGATGATAATAAAAAATAATTACTACTAACGATTTGAGCTTGTATGGTGAAATTCAAAGATAGCTTATTTCAAGATGATTCCATGCATAAAGGTTGAAGTTTGAAGGACTAAGATGAAGCTAAAGGAAGAAAAAGAGATATGAAAGCTACAAAACCTTAGTTAGGGTGTCTTGCATATAATTGTAAGTTTCACTTATTGTCTAATTGACCTAGGAGCTCAATATTGATCATGCAATGCATGTAATCACTCCTAAGTTGCATAAAGTTTAATTTCATAACAAATCCACTTTTTTGTAGTTAATTAAATCATGTTGATTTGTTATGTGATCTTAAATTGTTTCCTAAGACTTGTTTGAAGTCCTATTTTATATAACACACCACTACTATAGGACATATGGCTGACATTCTTTAAAATATCTAAGCACATACCCTACGGGAATGGCATGTTAGAGCAACCACATTCACTTAATATGGAGTCATAAAGAACATATGTATTTAAAATGTCAACATATCTCATTTCGTTAATAAAACATGTTTACACTATCATTTCATTACAAACCAACCATATTTTACAAATCAAAAACCATCTATGATCACACTATTTTATAAAACATATCTACATGATATAAAACTATACAAAAGCACTCCATCTAAACTCCTCAAATGATAGCTGACCAGACCTTTGAGCCATATCTTGTGTCCAAAGTGGATGATACTAGATTCAACTAGATTGCTTTACAAGCAAGGTCTCCTCTCAGTACCTGAAAAATCAACATTGTAATTTTGATGAGTTTTGTGAACTCAATGAGTGAACCATCATCGATGTTATACATCAATGAATAACATCCAACTCAATCAATGTAACACTTCATTTAGAGTTATATCTCTTGTTTCGCAATATTCATCATAATTCAACAAGAAATTTAAAATATAATCACTTTACATAATCATTTCGGAGGTATATTCTGAATGCAACAACTTTATATAGACATTTTAGAACAAGTCATTCAGTTATCACAATAATTCATTTAACATAAGGATTTCACATTATTGTCATAACATAATTCAACATTTATATGCAATCAATATCATGAACATAGGTAAATATACAAATGCAAATGCAAATGAGACTCACTTTCATTTTTTCTTTGTTGTGACCGGGCGCCTAGTTCAGTATCCCATATCCATCATGGATACCTGACTCATTTCCGTACTATCCTATATCCTTTGCGGATACTGGGCTCATTAAATGTTGAACTTAAGGCTCTAATGTTCATAACAGAGCTTTAATCTCTTTTAACATTGGATGCTCCGAACACAACTCCTTTATGTAAACATGCATATTCATGTAATGAAGTGCAATAGTTCATATAATATGTCATCAATCACATTTAGTTAATGAACATATTTAGTTTTCATAGTTCATTCGATCTATATTTGACATTCAACAAATAGTTGAGAATTCAATTTCCATGTTCACATTTAATTCACAGACACTCCCAATACAGTCTCGAATATCAAACTCCTCAGACAATCAATTATCCGGATTCATCAGTGTCACAATCATATCAATATCAGTTTAATATAAAAAAATCAAGTTTAACCGAACAATTTTAACATAGCACATTTCTAATTGAGATCACCTATCTAGGTTACTCACAGTCCATTCCAATTAGCTATTACCTCAATGAACCAGCAAAGTCTGGATGATGTTGGTCGATGTGTGCATCAAAATCAAACAATACACACATGTACACTTTACTAATAGATCAATCAAATGAATGCCCAAAATTACACATGTATATGTGTCATGTTTAATGCATGCTTAATTGATTATTCAGAGTATGCGATCTTATTCATTACCCTTAATCATTCATACATCGTGACTTGTATATCATTTAGTTTGCAATTTGGTTTATGCCTTAATATACTTTATCACCTTCAATTCAACATTCAAACATTTATCATTCTTTTTCCTAGGATTATACACTCACACAATTTCCTAGTTCTCATTTAATCATTCCCAATTCATCAGTTACATACTTTGAATCACATTACATTTATGAGAACATATTTATATCATTATCAACTAATATTTTACACTTATCCTTCAACATTTGTCATGATCAAAAGCATCTTATAACACACGCACAATTGTTACTTTAAATTTGAAATTTCAGGAAGCTAAATCTATACATTAAACAAAATTTTTCCAACAATATATATTCATACATTTACTTAATTCTTTTTTATAATTACTCCATGTTCTTCAATGCTCATTCATCCATACCTTATGCACATTTCTCACATTCTTAAGATCATGTTTGCATTAAAAGAACTCGTTTATTCCTTAAACAAATCAAAATTTCCATATTTTACCTCAACCATATCAAAACAGTCCATTCTTTAGGTTATGAGTTCAATTAACTACATAAACTTATCAAGATATCATCTAGTCAAATTGTTTCACAAAAGCATTAATAGGACATCAATAATCATTTTTCATGTTTTATGCTTTAAATAATTCGAACTCTAAAGTCCTCAAAAATCAGGAAACAATATAAGGTTCCTGCACAGGGGGCTCTTATAGGCAGTATTAGGGAAACAAGCATAACTCAATCTCTAGTCACTGCTTTATAAAGCTTCTTTCACAGAGATCAAGTTAAGACGTATATCTACAACTTTCATTCTTTGGTTTCTTCAAATTCATGCTCTAAAGATATGTAAAATAAATCAAAATAGGAAGATCAAATTAAAATTAGAATTTTGAGTTGTAGCTTTAGTTTTCCAGATTGAAGAAGACTTTAATAACACCTATATTAACCATTAATACAACTTAATTTATACATCAAATCTCAACCTAAATTACCCATCAACTACTATTTTCGTACATGAAAAAACATAATAGAAAAGTACTCAAGTTCATGAAGAAATTTCCGGCATAATCAATCATTAACATCATATGTAATTCATCCTAATTCATCATCATCAATTCTCTATCATAACATACTATAAACATTAATGATTTACTTACATGTTTAAGTCCAATTATAGCTCCAAAGATCAAGCCAATTCAGTAATCCAAGCAAGCAGAAACAACACATATTTAAGGTAAAACTTATATGAATTTCAACTGGGTTTAGTAAGGCAGCTTCAAGTTGATTTTTAATTAACATCGTAAGCCTAAAACATGGATTATTTGTGCAAAAATTAAGCATAACCATAAGAAAATTCAAGTAGGTGAAAAAAGAGAGTTTTGGTGGTGGTGTGTGAGTTAAGAAACAACAAGAATGGGCTGAACTAAGTTTACTCCTGTTGAATGTTACACTTAAGGTGTTAGGTATCATATAATGGAATGGCCATATGTCTAAAAGCATGTTCAACATGTACCAAGTATATATGTTACTATATGTCACCATTAAAGCTAGATCACATGTCATTTAAGTATAGCAGCCATTTGTCCATTTATCAATGCCATTTATCATCAACTTACAAGTCCATTTATCCAACAATGATTAATGCCATATGTTACTCAATTATAGGCTTAATCATCCTAATTTTCATGTATCAATTTATCTTACCACTTGGCATTTTTCTAAGACCAAATGTACATTATAATCCCTTAAATTTCCAATTATATCAATTAATTCCAAATTTACTACTTATAATCAATCAAACTAAAATTTAAGGCATAAATATGTCACAATTCACATTATAAACATTTTAAACTTTTCATACCTCAGAATGAATCAATTGAGTGCATATGCTATCTTTTTAATGTGTACAAAAATATAATTCATGTGTGTATGCTAATGATATGCATGTGAATGAAATGTAAATTCTTGAATTTTCAATGACAAACTAAAGCTCTAACCTTAATATGGAAAATGGCCTATTAAAATTCTTTCCCCTTAAAAATTCATCCTTGAAATTCTTACCTAATTGACTAAATAGGTGGGGGTATTGATTCTTCATATTTTCTTCAATTTGCCAAATGGATTCTTCTTTAGAATGATTCTTCCAAATAACTTTAACTAATGGGATCACTAAGTTTCTCAATTATTTAGTTTGATAACCAACTATCTTAAAAAGTTCCTCCATATTACTTAAATTACTTGAAAGTTGAACTTCATGAGATGGCAACATATGTGTTGGATCTAACCGATATCTTTTGAGCATACTAACATGAAACACATTATGAATCTGAGTCATCTAAGTCATCTAAGTTGGTAACACTAACCTGTATGCTAATGGTCTAACTCTCTCACTAATTTATATCTATTGCTTAACTTACCCTTTTTACCAGACCTTAGCACTTCTCGCCAAGGTGTTACTATCAAAAACACTTTATCTCCCACTTGGTATCCATAACTCTCCAGTGCTGGTCTATATAACTTTTCTGTCTATCCTAAGCCACTTTAATTCTACTATAGATCAATTTCACTTTTTACCCACCGAGTCCTGAATCAATTCCGGACCTTCAACGATCCTTAAACCCTCTTCATCCCAATACAGTTATTGATGAGAACCAAGGAACTAATGTGCAGACAATTACTAAAGACTCATTGCACATTCTAAATGGTCCAATTACAAGGTTAAGGGATAAGAGATGAAGGAGTGGGCTGATTCAAGATATCTGCACCAAACAAGTTATTTTGGCCTACAAGAGAAGCCTTGAAGATGGAACATATAGTCCAAGTATTATTAATATGGTCCAAGTACTTAGTAGGCAGATATTAGATTCAGTTGGTTCATAAATGGGCTGATTAGCCCATTAAGGTTGGGTATTAAGAATTTGGGCTAATGGCCACACCAAAAAGATTTGTTTTCAGCCCATTTGTTAGGGTTTAGACCTAAGGCATATAAATATGCATCTTATGTATTTAAATACATTTTTTGACATCTTTTTATCAGAATTGAGAGAAACTTCTCTTGGGTTCTTCATTGAACTGCAGAACTTATCAAGATTGATTTAATCTTGTGGCATTCAAATATGACTTATCACCCCTTTTCTCATCTTTTCTGGAATGTGGCATCTATATCCTTCTTTTTATCCATTGTTTGTGTTTGTTATAACCTGATTTAGCTTTTTTAGAAGTGAAAATCTGTTTTACTTGTTGTGGGTCTCTAGAATTAATTTAGGGTTTACATCACTTCCAAGAGGTGGGAATCTGGGCATCCTGATTAGAAGCAGAGCTAGACTTAAGTTAGCCTAAAATTTGAGAAATAACTGGTTCGGGTTAGAGACAGTCCAAAGAAGGGGAAACGAACTTTGTTTCTGCATTTTCTTGGGTGTCTACAATTTTAGACATTGCTAAAATTTGCTCATCCTCTTCAGAGTCATGGATGTAAATAGGTTTATTTTTTGTGGAAAGGGGGCTCTTCTTAGAGGCTCTCCTTCGAGAGTATATTCTTTGTAGTAGTGCCTCCAATCATGAATGAACTATTTCTATGTGAGCACCTAAGATCAGAAGAAAAGTTAGGGACTTACAACATATAGAAGTTAACTACTTATAAGTTCTAGTAGAGTTTGACATTTCTATAATGAAAACTAGATGTCTTTGGACGATGAGAAATAAATGTCTCTCTCACTAGCTGGCAAGTATGGACTAGGATTTACCGCACACTAGTCTGATTGTCCCTAAATGTTCTTTCATTCCTCTCCTTCTACAAAATGTAAACACAAAAGGAAAACATAATCTTTAGTAAGGATGAATTAGTATAATGTCTTTGAGAAAATTGAGACATCCATTAACCAATAGAGAGAAGGGGGCCTAGATTCTAGTTTTGACAACAAGGTTTCATGAGCTTAGATTAGAGACAACGGGAATACTTATAATTAAAGAAGAGGTGATCATGGTTATCTGCGTTAAATTTGCATAGACTACAAAAGTTAGGATATAGAGTGTAACTCATTCTGTCCCTTGTTTCTAGTTATCCTTTGAGAGCTAACTAGATAACAAAACCATGTATGGGAAGGTTTTTTATTAACCAAACCAGATTAGCCCAAGAAATGGGACTGACTAAATGGGTAAGAAACTAGTAGGCTTCCTTATTTGAGAAGCATTTAGATCTACCATCCCATTCAAGACAATTTAGCTGAGAGCTTTAAGGGAGGTAGGGGATATTGATCTATTTAAGTTTAATGAGCTTAGGAGAGTTGGCTTAGGGCTAGCTATTATTGAGGATAATACTCAGCACTTTGCAACACTTATTTAACCCAGAATCATAAATAATTTGGCTAGAGAAGGTAGTTTGTAGAATGCCAGCTAGGTGCCAGGGGTCAGACCATAGGAAGGCATCCTCCCCATTCCCAATTTTGAATTTGAACTTGTGAATGAAAGTGTCTCTAGTTTTCAAAATCTTCTTCCAACTCTTCTTTAGAAGTAGAATAAGAACAAAAATTTTTATTTTGGAGGGTGGCACTATGAACCCACTTCACCCAGAGGGTTTCTGCATCTAAAAAAAGGATTCAAATTCACTTGGTGAGGAGGACTTTGTTCCAAGGTTTGAGAAGCTTGATGCTTAGACCTCCATTCAATTTAGGCTGGCAGACTACTTGCCACTTTACTTTAGAATGGTGGCTAGGGGTTAAAGATCCTGACTCTATTAAGTTCCTCACATTTTTCTCAAAATATTTAATAATTGCTGAGGGTATTTATGTGTTAGGTTTGTTTTAGACGTAATAAGCCTTTTTTTAATATAGAAGCAAATTTAAATAAAAAGCTAAAGAGAGAATTGTACAAAGTAACCATAATAATTATAGACTAAAAAAAGCAAGTGCTAAAACCACTCCAAAACTAAGGCAACTGAGAACTAAAGAAAAGATGCTTAAAAAATAGAAAAGGCTAAGTAAGAAGCTTGAACTAACCAAAATATAGACTTAAGGCTAAGAAAAAAAATTGGTTAGCCTAAGAGTTCACAGACTTCCTCCTTCTCAGCACAAGGGGCTTCCTTAAATGATCAAAAGCAACCAACCACTTGAAGACATTCGTTACCTTGGCAATAGCCTATTGTTATATACGCCTAGCCTGTATGTTAGCCCTGTCTTTAGCAAGCCTGTAGATGATAGTTGTAGCTCTCTTTTTATAAAGCTTAGAAACAAATGTTTGGCATTTCTTCCTTTTTCTTAATAGAAGTAAGATGGCCATCCATGGTAGGAGATGGGGAGCTATCCTGGTGGAGAGACTCCTGTGGTTGAGTGGAAGGTTTGGGACTTCAATCCTTAGTTATTGCACCTAACTAGGGGGAATGGGAAGCTAAGGGGTCCTTGAAATTGTAGAGTATTAGATGGCCTCAGCAGGATCATTAGGATTTGAAATCTACTTAGGTTCACTTCAAGTTGGGAGGCTCCGCCTTTTAGGGACATTCCTCCTAGAATAAATGTGTTGGATAAGGAGCTTCTTGTCTTGATGGTAAGAGGCCTACATTTGTAGCTAGGAGAGAGAAAGTTAGCAAACCTACAACACAAAACACAGTTAGAAACTTAAAGACCCATGTTGAATTTGATATCATTGTTTTTAAATGGACAAGGCTCGAGTGTGATACGAGTGGGGTCGAAATAGGGTCTGTTTTGATGTAGGATAGAAAAACCAATTGTATATTTTAGTGAAAAACTTAGTAGGGCAGCCTTAAACTACCCAACTTATGATAAGGAAATGTATGCATTAGTTAGGGCATTAAAAACTTGGTAGCATTATTTGCTGCCAAAAGAGTTTGTAAAATGGGTCAACACAAACCTAGCAAAAGACATGTAAAATGGGTAGAATTCATAGAGACATTTCCATATGTAATCAAGTATAAACAGGGAAAGGAAAACATTGTAATGGACACATTATCTTAAGACATGCACTGTTAAGCATGTTAAATACTAGATTATTAGGATTTTAACATATTAAGGATCTGTATAATGATGATCATGTTTTTGGTAATGTGTTTAAGGCCTATGCCTAGTGAACCATGGGTAGATATTTCCATGGACTTTGTTTTATGTTTACCTAGATCTGGGAAAGGTCATGATTATGTATTTGTAATTGTTGATAGGTTCTCTAATATGGCACATTTCATTGCATGTCATAGAACTAATGATGTATTACACATTGCTGAATTATTCTTTTCTGAAATTGTTCACTTGCATGGGGTTCCAAAAACCATTGTTTATGATTGTGATGCAAAATTTTTTAGTTATTTTTGAAAAAAATTATGGGGTAAGTTAGGAACAAAAATTTTGATTTCTACTACTTGTCATCCATAAATAGATGATCAAACTGAAGTGGTAAATAGAACTCTAGGCCCTTTTTTGTGTGCTCTAGTTAGAAGAAACTTGAAAACATGGGAAGAATCTTTTCCATTCATTGAATTTTCTTACAATCGAACCATGCATAGTGCTACTGGTTTTTCACCATTTGAAATTGTTTATGGTTTTAATCCTTTGCCTCCATTAGATCTTGTTTCGTTACGATTAGGTGAAAGATACAACTTGAATGGAAAGAAGAAAGCTGAGATGGTGAAAAAGCTTCATGAAAAGGCGAGGCTGAATATTGAAAGACCCCACACTCTAAAATAGATCAGAAGAGCGAGTGATAAGTCAGGTTTGAACTTCACAAGATTGAATCAATCTTGATAAGATATGTAGTTCAATGAAGAACCTAAGAGGAGTTTCTCTAAAATTTGATAAAAAGATGTCCAAAGATGTTTCTAAATACATAAGATGCATATTTATATGCTCTAAGACTAAACCTAACAAAAGAAGTGAAAATAATTTTGTTTGGTATGCCTATTAGCCCAAAATTTGTACAACCCAGCCTTAGTGGGTAATCAGCCCATTTATGACCCAACTTAATCAATATATGCTCACTAAGTACTTAGACCACATCATTAATACTTGGGCTACATGTTCCATCTTCAAGGCTTCTTCTCTTTTGGCCCAAAATAACTTGTTTGGTGTAGAAATCTTGAATCAGCCCATTAGGTGTTTCCTTTCTTCTTCTTAGTCCTTGACCTTGTAATTGGACAATTTGAAGTGTGCAATGGGTCTTTAGTAACTATCTTCACATTAGTTCCTTGGTTCTCATCAATGATCAAGGGCTAAACGTGCTAAATACACTCTTAGCAATCTGGTGGTGGATCTATCTACAAGAGAAGAAGCTAAAACCCTTGGAGACACTTTAAGTTTATAATGATGATTAAAGGCTTGGAGCAATGTGTTGGACTTTTTGAATCAGGGTGGACTTGTTGCACCATATGAAATAATCAATTTGTTATGGCGATCAGATCTTCCTAAATCCACATCCTCCTTGGATCTTAGAGTCATTATTTTTGCTTCATCTAATATGAGGTGAAGAGCTTATCAAAAGTCATGTCTTAAAGTTAGAAGAGCAAGACAAGGCAGGATTAGAGGATTGAAAGGGACTAAGGATGCAATTAATGTCACTAGCTAAAGCTTAAGGGGAACTAGATATTTGACAGTGAATTATAAGGTCCTGCCACAAGGTAAAGCATTAATGGGCTTCATAGTGGCCAAAGACATAAGAGAGGAGGAAGTTGTGAAGAGCCTCGAGTACATTACTTAAATTTTCTTAGAGCCCTCCATATTGATTTGAGACACTGACTGCAAAAGGGAATTTGTATGAGGTTCTTGTCTGCCTTTAGTTAAAGGCTAGACTTTCTTCCCAAGTTGCTTTTCTAGCCTAGCTGCATAATTTTTAGATTGAGAAAGACCCTGAGATGTTAGGGGAGGAACATTATTTTCTTCTGACTAGGGTTTTGACATGAGTTCCTTGAAAGATCCTATTTTAAAGGATCTAGTTATATAGGACAACACCACTCACCTCTTCTTGGTTAGGGTTTTGCATTATTTTAAATGAAATCCTTTTTTAGTGTTCTTCAAAGACTTGGTTTTCATTTAAATAGGTGCTTGTCAAGATCAAATCCATTCCTTATTACTCTCATTCCTTCCTAAATTATGTGGGTATGGTGGAAATATCTTCTAAATTGTTATTCAATTATTGCACAATCTTGAATGATCTTTAGATCTTAGATTCATGATTTGTGCTTCATCCAATTACGGGTGAAGAGCTTATAAATTTTTGGTGTCAAAGCCATCTTCTATTGCCAAGGTTGAGATTAACTCATGTCTATTTATTTCTGTTCAATTTTAAGTGGACGCCAAACTTAAATAAGCCTACTTAAGTGTTAGCTTTGTTGTTTTTTTTTTTATAAAAAAGAAAATATTATAACACTAAAAAAAGATATGCAAGGGTTCTTCAGGGATGAATCCCTAAAGAAAAATTATAAGGGCTATAAACTACTTGTAACCAAAAAAAAAAAAAAAGTAGCATCGATGGGGGACCACCTATTACTAAATTGAATTTATACAAAAACCATGGAAAACAAGACAACTCTAAGACTTTCCCAAATTTAAAGAGATCACAAAAGTCCAAAATACTACCAACTGTTCATCAAAGTTCTACATAGGTTTCCTAGAGATTTTGAGTGGAATGCCAAAATTGGTTGAAAGCAATTATTACAATTCACTTCCTCGACAACAATGTCAAAAACTTGATTGCAGTTGGTCACGTACAAAATTAACTCAAATTAACCTATCTTTAAAAGTATAATTTTAACAATTAATTTGAAACTAAATCTTTGACAAGCGTATTGGTTGAATCATGTACTAAAGTGAAGTATATTTAAGACTCCGAGTATTGATCCCATGAGAAAGTTTATATGATGTAATTACTAGGTCAATCAGATTACAATTATCTACAGAATTCCAAATTAATTGATTAAAAAGATGAAAAATACTAAGCTATCCTACTATGCTTTAAACCTTACAATTTGAATTATAATATAAATTGAAATAATTAGTTTATAAGTTACAAAACAAGTTTAGAAAACTCTTAGACAAGTCTTGAACTCCTTAACATGATTTGGACGATAACACAACTTCAAACCCCACAAAGCTAAGAAAAACTAAGAGAGAAGGAAGATCAATTTTATCTCTCTAAATTTAATTTTTGAATTCTTATTATTAATTCATGTTTTTGTTGTTGTTTTTTTATTTTTACAGCTCCTACAGCTTGCCACTTGCATTTGTAGATAAAAAGAGCATGTCCAAGCCGTAATTTTAGAGATTTGAGGCTGATATATTTGACTAGTCACATTAGATACTATTTATTGTGGCACCCTATTTATCTATCAACAATGCCATTATATGATGAACAACTCGCCGTTGTAAGTCGACTAGTTTTACTTTTCACAATACTTCTATATTTTTACTCCAATCTCCATCTTTAGGCTCCATCCTACAAAGTAAACATGATAGATAATACATAAATGTTAAGCATTAAAATATGGTTATATTAACATCAAATAACATCCAAAAACACTATAAATTTAACCCTTAACAGGTTGCCCTTTAATTATTTTTATTCTCCTTTTTAAATCAAGGGCAATGCCATATTGGTTCCAGAGGAAGCTACTAGTTTAAAGAATTCAGTCCCCTTATCTTCTTCTTGTTGTTGCTTTGACTTTGCTTTAAGGTTAGCCTTTTCTTTAGACGACCTGTAGATGAGAGATTTTCCTCTTTTTTATGCTTAGTTGCCACCATTTTGCATTTCTTCCTTTTCAGAGAGTTGGTGATTCAAGTATCTTGTTTTGGATTAGAGTTTCTTTCTAGATGAACTATCTCTATACTATTCTCAAGTTTTTGGTCAATTCTTTCTTGCATATGGATTGATTTTGTGACTTTTACTTCTACTTAGGAATGTTTGTTAAGTCGATCTGGAGATTTAAACAATGCAAAGCCTTGCTCATTCTCATCAGAGTCTTCAAAATCTTGGATTAGCACAAGTTCACTTTTGGTGGATTGAAGATGTTTCATGGTAACTCTCCATCGAGAGTGTAGTCTTTGAAGTAAAGCGTCTCTTCTTGTTAAGATGTAGCAAGCATTTGCACCTAGAAAAGAGGAAGCTAGCATAGTTCCTCCAATATAAAAGTGCGTTAGTTTCTTATAAATACCAATTTAGTTTGATGTCATTGTTGATAAAACTTATTGTCTCTAAAGGATTTGAGAAGAAGATCTCTCTCATATGGTGGAAGGTAGATGCAAGGAGATTTTGCACACAATTTCTACCCTTAACAATTCTTTCATTCCTCTCTTTCCACAGCACATATGTAAAAGAATAGAACACAATTTTTAGTAAGGATAAATCTACTAATTCACCCTTGGCAATTTGAGTCAACCAATTGGCAATACGGAGGAGGGAACTTGGATGCCAATTTTGACAGCATAGCTGCATGACTTGGTTCAAAGATTTTGATAATGTTGTCGAGGAAGTGAATTGTAATAATTGGGATATATTGGTGTCAATTACTCTTTTGCATTGTTTTCTTTAATGTGTTTTGTGTCTATTTTATGTTTCATTATTCAGTTTCTTTGTTTGTTTTGTTTTCGTTTTCATATGCATTTAATAAAATAATATGCTTTTTGTTTACTTTTGGTGTGATTTCTTTTAGTATGTATTGGTGTGTTTGTTTTTGCTTCTTATATGTTTTCTTTTGTTTTTGGTGCTTTGAGTTTTTGTCCTTAATTTTCAAATGACTACAATTTACATCAACGGAGAGCTTTCACGATCACATATTTGTCCAGGTGTATCCGTTTCCTTTCTCTGACATTTTATACTTTGTTTGTGATTTATGAATATTAGGGACAATGTTCAATTTAAGTGTGGGGGAAGAATATATGTCTAATTTGTTTGAATATCATTGTGTTGTGGATTTTGGTTTTTGGAAGGTTTAAGAATTGATTGAAAAGTTTTTAAAGTTGGTTAAAATGAAAAGTTTTCATAATCAAGGAAATTCTTATGTTTTGAATTGATTTAAATGTTTTGACTATTTAAACAACCTTAAATTATACTTTAAAAGTTGCTTGAAGTATTGTTTAATGTGAGGAATTTTTTTAGAAAGTTTTAAAGTTGGTTTAGAGTATTTTTCTTGCTTTTTAGACGTAAAACAGTGGATTGTTTATCCTTTAACGGCAAGCTCTAAAGGTGTCATTACACCCCTATCTCTAGAGCCTTCAACGGTGGACTATTCATCTATTAATGGTGCCGTTGATGAACCCGGAGGGTTCCGTTGAAGGATTAGACTCTAATGGCTAGTTCTGGGGTTTCAGACTTGACAACTTTTTAACCTCTCAAACGACTAGTTTTTATTTCTAACGACTCTAAATTTCTCCCAACACTATATATATCCTTCCTCAATAGATTTAACAAGTTTAAATGCCCTGAAAACAATATTACAAAGATCAATCATTCAATTATTCAAAGCCTTCCTTATTTTCTATATAGTTTTCATTTAATCCATATTTTTGTGTTTTAAATCAATTTTTTGTGCTGTAAAATTTGTTTCTTCAGTTAGTTTGTCTTTGTTTTGGTTGAACTTTTTTGAACTTCTATGTTTTTCGATTTTGAGCTTCTAAAACTATTTTTATTGATTCAAAATTACTATAGACATTTTTCTTAAGGTCTCAAGAGTGCATATAATCTTTTACTTCAATTTTTAAGCACTCAAATCGTGTGTTTGAGCTCAAAGAACATACTCTGTCAAAATTGACATGCTTTCTCTTCAGTTTCTTTATTGACTTCGATTTTGAGTTTTCATTAATTTCTGAAGCTTGCAAATTTAATGTTTTCAGTTTACTTAAGGTCTTAGGAAGTTGTTAGTATTTTTGTTTCAATTTTTAAGTTTTTTAATTCAGCAAAAAAATTTTAAACACCTATTTTACCCCCTCTTGGTGCCATAGGGCTAACATATTGAATAATAACCAAAGGTTTTGCACTAATATCCAACTTAATCTAAACCAAAACACAAAACCCAAAGAAAATAGACTAGAAACAATAGCTACAACAACAATAACAAGATAGAAATCACTATTAATCTATTTATAAAATAAAGGAATGATTATTCTTCAACTACAATGTATAAAAGAGCTAAAAACACAAAAACCAAGAGAAAATATGAAGAAGAGTATGGACTGCCAAAACTGGTAAGGATGATGACGAAATATCCTCCTCCTATTTCTTATATATGTCCTCTTTAGAGTTAAGAATGATTGGACAAGTAAAAGTCGTGTTTGTCCCTTTTTTTTCATTTTCTAGATCCTTAATTATGGTTAACAGTACCATTAATGACCCTTACATAGCCTATGTTGAAGGATTTAGAATGCGAGCATCAATGGTGGTTGTTGGATCATCAATGATGTCATTGAGCAGCTGTTAATACCACTATTGATGGTTATGTCGAGCCTCCCTCTTAATCATTTTTTTCTAATTCTTCTCCAAACTTGATCTTTTAATCCATATTTTGTGATTAAAGGTGAAAGCTACCATCCAACATATAATAAACATAAATTAAGAACTTTTTCATCACAAATAAGGATGAAACTATATGAAATCACATATCAAAACTTAATATGATACATCCCTATTAAGTAACAATCTCCAACCTTGTCACATGAAGTGTGGACCTTTGTATAAAGACTTAGAGACATGTTAATTAAACATGATGGAGGCCTATGTAATGTGGCCAACCCATTGTGATGGCACCTTTCTTGTAAAGGTCCCCTAGATATGTTAACACATGCATTTTGTCAATGGACGTTTTAAAGTAGTAGTTTAAGACTATTTTTTTTACTGGCTAGAGGCTTAGTTCAACCAATATACATTGAATTGTTAGCATGTATAACCTTGATATGTTAGTTGTGTTTATAAGAAACAATATTATGTGTCATCATAGGTTTAATATGATGGCTACCGGGAAATAAATCCTATGTAATTGTTTAATCTAATGCTCACAAAATTAGTTACAAACACAGTGTATAAGTTATAGATTGGTAGAAGACCCGATATGTCAAATCCCATACTTTAAGGATGTGTTATCTACATGCATGATTTCTCTCACAAACACGGGAAATTAGGCCTTAGAGGGAAGAAAATATCTTTATTAGGTACTCAGAATACTTAAAAGGATATATGTTCATTAGTGATTAAGGTAGGAAGGTGTAATTGAATTAAATCAAGAGATGTAACATTCTTAATGAATGATTTTCCAAAGCAGGTTGAAATAGTAAAAAGTAAAAGACATATTTTTTTATATGAATTTCTTAATCAATATGATTATATTATGAGGAATCAAAAATAGGAACTTCAATTGAGTATAAGCAATTCCACTTAAAGTTTGCTTATGATGTATTCAGGTGGGAGTAATCAGATAAATTATGCATTTGTTTTTTATGAACCTCATTTAAGATAAAGTAATTGAGGAATAATTTCCCAACATTGTTTTGATATTGAAGGGTAAATTAATATGATTGTTCCATAAGATGAAGATGAGCTGAGGAATGTAAAGAGACTCTTACGAGTCCTACCAAAGAGGAATGAATGAAAGCAACAGAAGAAGAAATGAATTTTTAAAGCTCTAATTAACTTAGTTGATCTCCCTGAAGGGAGAAAAGCTATTGGAAGTAAATGGGTTCTCAAAATAAAACAAAAGGATGATGACATTATTGAAATAAAAAAGGCATGCCTTGTAATAAAGGGTTATACACAACAGGTGGAAATTGATTATAAGTAAAATTTTTCACTTGTTGTAAAGTTTGATTTAATCTCTTTTTTGGCTATAGTAATTAGTATAGATCTTGAATTACATCAAATGAATATAAAGAATAATTTTCTAAACTCAAAATTAGAAAAAGAAATCTATATGGAACAACTTGAAGGTTTCGTCAAGAAAGACTAAGAAAATAAAGTGTGTCGATTAGTAAAATCAATCTATAGCCTAAAACAATCTTCAAGACAATAGTACATTCATTTTCAAAACCTAAGTATTTCTTATATTATCAAATTATTGATGAGGACCATTTTGCATATATTAAGAGATCTAAGGATAAATTTTTAATTTTATTGTTACACATAGATGATATATTAATTAGTAGTAATGATTGTTTGTTCATTAAGTAAATCAAAGATTGCTTATCATATGAATTTGAAATAAAAAACATGGGTGAAGTTACATAGATTCTTGGAATTAAGATTTCAAATGATCATTAAAAGGGATTGTTATCACTTTTTCAAGTGATACGTATTTAAAAAAATTCTTGAACGATTCTGTATGGAAGATTCCAAACCAATTAATAATCTTGTTATTAAAGGTGAAGACCTTAATAAGAGATTTTGCCTGGTAATGCCATAAAAAAGGGAATAAATAAAGAAAGTTCCTTACTATATTGCAGTTGGAAGTCTCATGTATGCGATAATTTGAACAAGGTTAGATATTTGTTACATTGTTGGGATGCTGAGTAGATATCAATTAAATTATGGACAAGTACAATAAAATACGGTAAAGAGAATAATGAGGTATTTAAAAGGTACAATAGACTATTCATTATGTTATCAAGGAAATAACTTACATATTCAAGGATATACAGATGTGGATTGGGGAGGAGATTTAGAAAAAATAAAATCTATCTTTAGATATGTTTTATTACTAATAATGGAGCATTATCATGGAAAAGTAAGAAACAACCCTACAATGCATTGTCCTCAATGTAACCTAAATTCATAGCAATCTCAACTGTAGTATAAAAATTTGTGTGCCTTCATCGATTCTTAGCTTATTTAAGGTTATTAAAAGTGAAATTAATTTGGTGACTATCAATTGTGATAGTCAAGTAAGAATTGCTTATATTAAAGACCTCAAATATAAGAATCACATAATTCCAATCAAACTCATCATGTGTGAGAGGGAGATAGTAGAAGCATATGTTTACCTATGATTGGGTTATACATGTTATTTACTTAATTGATAATAGAAGCTATTATTTTGAATGAGAATATATAATAGATAATTTGTAAGCATTCATTAAAAGAAAGAAGTAATCCCACAGGCTGATCTTATGGCTATCCTATTGAGGATGGAGTCTCGTAATTCCTCTGAGACGTCAAAGTTTTGTAGTGTAATGGATGCTCATTTTGATGAGTTAGTACTTCGTATGGATAGTATGGATTCTCGTTTATCACAAATTAAGGAGCATCAGAAAGCCCTAGACCAGGATAGTCCTAATTTTTGGTTGTTTTAGATGGATTATTCACTTTTGAGTTGGTTTTCTATGAAGTCCAATTAACTTAAACTAATTCACAAATTATGTTCTTTAAGCACAGTTTTCCCAAATGGAATTTAAAACTAACACTAATCGCAAGTGCATTAGTCATAAATAATATATGGAAGTATTTAAGATCCAAGCATCATTCCTACAGTGATCTAAGTTAAATTGCATATACTAGGCCCAATTTAGATCATAATATTTTAGAGACTCAAATGCAATTGGAATCAAGAACTAAGATTACTAATTTAACTTAAAACTACCAATTTATGCAGAATAACTTAGTTGATAAAAGGGTTTGTCTAATTAGATAAAATAGGTAAGGAAATTCTCTTAAATGACCAAA
>JAOXYD010000135.1:19510872-19520873 GCA_028565735.1 Pinacopodium congolense | reverse complement strand
TTGCATGACCAAACCTGGATTTTTGGTGAAAGTTGGAGTTTTGGAATTAATTTTCCAGAACTCACCTTCTTGAAATTTAAGCCCATTTACTTGATTTTAAAGCATAACCAAACTTTAGACAAGATAAATAGAGAAAAAACAAAGTCTTAACCATAACTTTGTTTTAATATTGTGAAGGACTTTAATTAGACTTTAAATTTTTTTTAACTTAAAAAAGTCATCAATCATCTAATCCATAGCTAATTTATACATTTGATATTTTTCAAAAGCAATAAAAAATCATTTTTGAAGTGTTTAAGCCAAAGTAGTCAAGTTTAAGTCTTTTTCCAATTTTTAATCAAAGTCTCTAGATTTTTCCTAATTAATTGTAATCCGATCAACCTAGTAATTAAGCAACTTTTTCCCCGTGGGATTGACACTCGGATTCTGAAATATTACTCTACTTTATTGCTTTTGCGATAGGTGCACTTGCCCTAAACGTCTGTTGGTTTTTGAAGTAAAATCATTTCAAAATCACCCACAATTTTAAAATCACCTAACCAACGCAACAATATATAATGTTTTTAATAAAGTTTGTCACAAATATACAACCAAATAATTGGATATGAGGTGTAAACCAATAAAACTATCATGAAAATTCTTTGGCAACTCGTACATATGTATAACACATCTAGAAATTTAAAATCCAGTTAGGATTAACCATATAGATATAGTTGAATTAGTAAATCCAATAATTTTTGCCGGTCTAATTAAAATAGTGTATATATGAAAATCTAGCCTAGACCAAATAATTTAGGAGAGCACACCTCATCAATAAGTAATATAAAACAGATTGAAACCGAGTATCACACCCAAGAGAAAGTCAAATATCCAAGCAAATTAACTCAATGATGTACAATTAACTAGTAATCTAGAATTTAATTGATTTGAATATTACACCAAACAAGCAAGATAAGGAAATATGCAAGATGCAAGATGAACTAAATGCAATAACACTTGACTCAAGAGACTAAAAATTCCTAAAGCTTCAAACTTAATTTGGGTTAGGTTTCCTAAATTTGACAATGGTGGATTGGTTTAGGACTTACCTTACTTAAAGAAGTTATACCTAATGGTCATAAGCACCCTCTTTTCTTATACTCTCAATTATCCTACTTGTTCCATAGATTACTTAAAATACAATGAATTGAAGACTAGAGGCTTGAGATTAAGGTCTTTAATTCTAGGTGTCCTCACATAAGATCCTAGGACTTGGTCCACTTTTAGCTTAAAGTATGTTGGTAGATTGATGTTTGGGTAAAATAAGTTCCCATCGTCATAAAACTCATTCTCCTAAGGCCATAAACTATGTGATGCAGCTAAAATAAGGCTAAAAAAGCATTCAATCAAACAAAAACACATCCGAAGAACTTGCTTCTAATCTAAATCAATCTATAACCTCAACCAAAAATGATTACTTAAACGTATTAATCAAAGGAACATAATAGATGGTCAAAATATGCATATCCATTAATTAATCAACAAAAATAGAATCTGTACAAGCTATAAAACAAAAATGCAGAAGAAAAACATATAGGTGGTCACTCCTTGAAGTTCCCTACAAAGTTTCATCACTTAAAAGCTCTAAAGACATAAGAGATAGACTGAAAAATGACCTATATTCTAAAATAGTACAAAATTTTGCATATGGATCAGGAATGATGATGAAAAGGACGATTCTAGTTGCATCCATCATTAGAATGACAAAAACAAGGCTATTTATAGTCTCTATAAGTTGCCCTATGGTTTTAAGCTCGATCCCATGTCGTTTCATTGTGACTTGGCATTGAATTTAATGAAATATTGCATATAATGTCTTCAACGGCACCTTGTCTTCTGATAAATAGTGGGTTGGAGGGTGCCGTTGATGGTGCAGGAATTGACCATCAACAGTAGGGTGTTCATCCATCAACAACACCCTAGCTTCTTTTAACGACACCCTAGCAGGATGCCTTTAATAGTCGGCATAATTTGGCCATTTGCCTTTCTTTTGTCCAAAATCTCCAAAACCTTCCTTTATTAAGCTCCAAATTCAATATGCTCCTGAAATAAACAATAATAAATCATAAGTGGTGCTTTTAATACATCAAATTGGTGAAAACATAGCAACATATGCACTTAAAATCATAATAAATCACCCTTAATGATACCCCCACACTTGAATTTTTGCTTGCCCTTAAGCAACTCACTTGGGTCCTTAAAAAACATCTCATTAAGCAGCTTAAAGGCAATTAAAAAATTATGTGATTTTGTTTTCAAAGAAAATCAAGTGCTTGCAATCCTTTAAACTTTGACAAACTCAAGTATCAACCTACTACACATATCATAATCTTTTGATCCATGCATATAAACAAAATCAATGGGAGATACCATTGATCAAAAGCAAACATAAAATTAAAATGGACTTTCCTCACAGTATTCACTGATGTCACTCAAGTGAATAAGGGTTGTGTTTCACAAAAAACTTCCTCTAAGAGACTACATTACCAAAAGCTTGCAAATTCACCAATTTTCAACCACATAGAGTACATGCCAATATAGATCAAAAGGGCTTTTACTAAGGGTTGTAATGGGCCTTAGGTTTAAGCTAAGGTGAAAAGGATAAAGGGGTATGTATACACAAGCAGTCACAAAATACTAAGTAGAAGGTAATAATCAAATAAGAATTTTGAGATAAGCAAATAAACACAAGGGACTACAACTATTTAGCAGTAACTTATGCTATTATATTTTATTCTTTTCTTCTTCCTCTTTTTTTTTATAACACTTAAAATAAGATTAAAAAATAGGAACACACATAAAAAATCTCATAAGTAGAAGTACCTCTCACAACATTTCATAATAGAATACAAAATAAAAGTCCATAAATCATCAAATATGTAGTACTTCATTCAGCTTGTGATAGGATAACGATGAAAGTTTCTCGGGTTTCTAATGCAAGGTGATTAATTCAGAAACAAACAAGGTTAATGGCTTAAAGGGGGTAACAAGGGAGAAATTACTTGTTAGGTCATTTAACCTAAGGGGTTAAAGACAAAAAAAGGCCTTAATTATATCCATAAAGCATGTAGTTATATAGCTCAAAACCTCACATGTGCTTAAAAAAAAGTCATCAAAATTCTATACATTGTCTCATCACTCAAGCATTAGTTATTGATTAGGTTTATGCACCTGACTACTTCAATCATTCCACATGGTGCGCTCTCCTTTCAAGCTGCCTATTCCAAATTCATGTATGCAACTAAATTCTCATTCCAACTACTTTGACATAATCAAATGATCAAATTCATCAAATTCAAGAAAAAAAAATAAACATTAGACTTGAGTTAGCTACCAAAAGGGTCACAACCATTCAAGTGTGTAACTCTCAACATCAACATCAACATCATGGACAATCTCAATCCCCACACACTTAATATGAACATTATTCTTAATGTTCCAAAATTGACATGCACGCTTAAAGAGTAGGGAAAAGAAAGAACTTCCCTAAAAAAGGATCATCCAAAAAACTCGGAGCCATCAACCACATTGAACCTGTAGAAGAACTCAAAAGAAACAAAATTGAAATAACCAAAAAGAAAACACAAACAACTACTATCCTACTATGAACAAACACTGTAATCAAGAAGGAGAAGATGGTGAATCATGGAGGGTAAAGAGCTCCTCTGATTCATCTGATGATTATTTCAAAAAATCTACAAACCAAGGTGTGGCTATCACAGCCAGCAGATGCTCGTCATGAAAGGTCTCCTGGATGTCCTCCTTCAATGCACTCACCATGGAGGCTTCATCTAACCTTGACAGGTGAGCTACAAAGTTCTCAACTCCCTTTTTATCCCTTAATTTGATGTGAAACTCCTGTAAAAGCAACACCCAATGAATTAGTTTATGTTTGGCATAAGGTTTTGTCATCAAGTACTTTAATGTTGCATGATCAATGTAAACATTGAATTTAGAAAAATCCAAATAAGATTTGAATTTATAGAAGGCAAACACAACCACCCACATCTCTTTCTTTGTGGTGGGGTAATGGCATTGTTCGTTGTTTAAAGTCTTGCTCGCATAAAAAATAGAATGGAAAAGCTTACCTTGTCTCTAGCCTAACACAGTACCCATTACATAGTCTTTTGCATCACACATTAACTCAAAATGAAGGGACCGGTTAGGAGATACAAAAATAGGAGCAATCACAAGCTTATCCTTCAGTAGTTGAAAAGTTGTCATACATTTCTCATCAAAAGTAAAAACAACATCTTTTTCAAGCAATTCAGTCAAAGGTCTAGCAATCTTAGAAAAATCCTTTATAAATCGAAAGCAAAAACCAACATGACCTAAGAAACTCATAATAGATTTAACATTAGATAGGGATGGAAGTTTTTTAATTATATCAATTTTTGTTGGGTCTACCTCAATACCCTTGCAAAAAATTTATTACCCAAAACTATGGACTCTTGAACCATAAAACAACATTTTTCCTAGTTAAGAACTAAGTGAGTCTCCTCCCATTTCATCAAGACATTCTTTAATTTCTTTAAAATGCATCAAATAAAGTACCGAACATATATAAGTCATCCTTGAAAATTTCAATGCAAGATTCAAACATAATAGAAAAATAGCCATCATGCATCTTTGAAAAGTAGCTAAAGCATTGTATAAGCCAACAGGCATGCGTCTATAAGCAAAAGTACCATATGAACATGTAAAAGTAGATTTCTCCTGATCTTTCAGGGCTACTAGAATATGCAAATATCCACTCTATCCATGTAAGGCACAGTAAAAATCATGTCCAGCTAACTTCTCAATCACTTGATCAATGAAAGGCAAAGGAAAATGATCCTTCCTAGTGGCATCATTTAACTTCCTATAATCAATACACATTCTCCATCCAGATACCTTCCTAGTGGCTATCAATTCATGCTTATCATTTTCAACAACAGTAGTGCCTCCTTTTTTTCTGCACCACCTGAACAGGACTTATCCAACCTTAGTTAGAGATAGGATAAATAATACCTACATCAAGAAGTTTCACTACCTCATCTTTGACAATGTCCTTCATATGTGGGTTAAGTCTCCTAAGGGGCAGAACTAATGCTTTGCTTCCATCCTCCATGAAAATTCAGTGCGTGCAATAAGAAGGGCTTATACCCTTTATGTATATAATAGACCACCCAATGGCTTTCTTGTGGTCTCTCAATACTCTCAACAATTGCTTTTCCCTAGCACCTGACAAACAAGAAGAAATGATAATAGTTAAGTGCTTAGGTTTGTTAATAAAAGCATACTTTAAATGACTTGGAAGAGGTTTTAGTTTGAGAGAAGGAGGCTCTTTGATTGGAGGCCTCAATAAAGGTTTGGCTAGTCATTGGAGAGGCTCATATACTCTGTGTTGTGTCCAAAATGTCTCCTCTATTTCAGCTCTAATGTCCTCTAACTCTTCTTGTAACTCCTCATCTAACTCTTCAAGCACAACTTTCGCCCTTGTTATGGTTTAAACAACTTATAATTATGATAAATTTAATCCTAGGCCAATTAAATGCAAGCACACCTTGTCAACAAGTAGTATAAAATAGATTAAACCCCATGTATCGATCTCCCTAGGAATCTGAGCTTAAGATTAGATTAATTAATGTAAGATGATCTAGACAACCCCAAAATGATTGATTAAGAGAAAGAAATAAGAAATAAATAAAGATGGAAACAAACAAGGTTCAATCTAAATATAAGCTAAAGGAAATGAGTTTAACAATTGATAATTTGGCTAGGGCTTAGATTGCAATGGATTTAACAAAAAAGAAACACATTTCATTGGACAGATTTAAGGCACATCTCACAAATGCAAGACACAACCAATGGTCATGGAAGCATCTTTTCTCTCCTAGATTGAATTCATTCATCTCAGTCTAACGAACAAATTGAAATAGAAGACATTAATATCAAGATGCGTAGAATTAAGTTTGTTAATCCTACAGACCCTCACAAATGACCTTCGGACTTGGTCCACACCTAATTTCAATTGTGTTACCTACTTAACATTTGAACAATTAAAAGCCTATGGTCAAGGTATTCTAATCATTTAAAAATCTAACTAGGATGGCCAATCTTGCAAGATTAAATATACACAAAGCCCATTCAATCATAATCATAAATAATCAAGTTAAGCACATATAATCATCAATAAAATTCAGAATATTAACATAAAACAAACACTCATTAAGAAAATCAAGAGGTCATACAAAATAGGAGAAAAACGAAGGAAATATAACCAATAATTTACCTAAATAAGTTGAAATCCTCTCCTTAGACCCACTTGAAAGTTCTTGGGACTCCAATCCTGAAGAAAATGTCCAGATTAAATGAAAGAAGATGAAAATCTACAATAATATCTAACTAGAAAATGAAAATTGAAGCTTTATAGTCCTACATCTTTCCTCTAATCTGTTGAATTTCTCTCCTTTTTTATGTTTTGAGGCCCTTTTATACTTGTAGGGGGCTGCTTCAGGTTTTAGGAGTAATTTTCCATCGTTTGGATGTGATTTGGCTCAAAAAATAAGTGAAACATTGTGTGCAGTGCCTCCAATGGTGGATTAGAGCTGATGAACGATGGTCTGACAACGTGCCGTTGATGGAGCATATTTGTACCATCGATGGCGGGCCGGTAATGTGTTGTTAATGCTCAACATATTTGATCTTTCTTCCTTTCTTTACTCCAAAATCACTCCAAACAACATATGTTCCTAAAATCAACAATAATAATTGACAAATGGTGCTTTTCTTGCATTAAATGGGCAAAAACAAAATAAAATTTGCTATAAAAATCAATAAAATTCACCCATTAACAACACCCCACAGTTTAATTGTTGCTTGTCCTAAGCAACTTACTTAGGAAATCCAATGAAAACCTTATAGGGATGGGTTAAGCTAAAGGTTAACCAAGCAACTCAAAATGATTTATGCAATCAAATACAATCAATATCATCCAATTCAAGGTTGATAGTGGCTGAACTCATATGGTCATTACATATAGCAAATTCAACTCCTCAGGCATAATACTAAATATCAAGAAATTCACTAAGATCCTTAGGCAAAATTATCATAGATGGATTAATAGGTTCAAATCATTAAGTCACTCATTCAATCATGAACGATCCTTCAAAAGTACTAGGTAGCCAATCATTCACATTGAATCATAATTCTACTTGGTTAACATCATGCTTTTTTCAAACTTCAACCCAATTCCCAACAATTCGTTCTATATATAAAATGAACACAAATAAGCACAAATGCACGTAAGCATAATTGAGCAATTGCTTGGTTGGGAGATCACTTAGTCTTATATACACAAAAGTGAACACCTTGCCATGAACATCCCCAATTACTTAACCAAGCCACCTTACACCAACTTGTTACTATCGCACTTATGGACTTCGACCCAATGAGGTATGAAGCCAACGGAGTGAAAAATTGCTCAACTAACTCACTCCTTTTTTTTCTTTCCTTGTTCTTTTCTTTCTTTTTTTTTCATTTTTTGTCATTTTTTCTTTTCTTTTCTTTTTGCTTTTCTCTTTATTTTTCCTTTTGAAACAAGAAATATTCTTCATATAAAACATAATAATGATCATGAAGCATCCCTTTTCCAAAGTCATGATATAAACCAAATGTCATTGATCCTCAATATTCACAATCAGTTCCATAAACTTCCAAATTCACTCACATAATTAAATTCATCGTGTGAATATATTAAGTTCTATTTTAAATTCACATGTAAATCCAATGGAATTTCTATATTAACCTAGGATTATGCAAAATGAATCAATTCCACCACATATCCACAACCACAATTTAGAAAAGCCATGATCAAATAATAATTAGTCCATACCAATCATACCAATCACATTTATCACATAAAGGTATACTAGCTAACATTTAACCAAACTTAGCATGATTTCCAATTAAAATGATCAAGTACGCTATGAAAGGATTTGAAAAAATCCAACTGTGTACCACTCTCAACATGAAAATCATCTTATTCCCCCACACTTTAATAAAACATATAACAACAAAGGGAAACAAAAAGCAACAATGAAACTTCCCTGAATATGTACTTTGCCACACTACATCCATCAAAGCCAGTTGAAAGACAAGGGATCAAGATACAAAAGAAAAGTTAAAGCAGACAGGAAACTAAATGCACAAACGAAACTAAACAATAGAAATTTAAATCTACGGTGCTTCAAGGATAGGTTACCTCCCACCAAGCGCTTCTTTAAGGTCCTCAGTTGGATCTTAATGATAAAGAATAATGATTCTCTTTAGATGCCTATACCTTCAATCAAATTCATCATATCTAGGATGACTTACTAAAGATAAATGAGCTTTTGCACCTACCACCATTTCTACCTTCATACCTCTCATTGCTTGTGTCAGGTACCTTAGTAAAGGATTTTAGCATCCAATCACTTGCTTGCAGTCAAGAATTATTATACCAATAAAATAAATTAACATAGGTACTTGTTTTTCCTCAATGAAGTCCACAACATCAACTTCTTCTTCTTCCTTCTTGATTGGCTCGTTGATAAGCTCCTCACCACTTATAAATGATTCTTCTTCAACTTGCTCACTTGGCTCCACTTCTGGACTGTTAAAGGCACTTTCTTGCTGAGGTTCTGCATTGACTCCAACCGATAGTCCTATCTGTGTCACCAAGTCATGCGCGGATGTTGTTATACTTGCATTACAGGCATCCATAATGTCATGCCTAGCCTTATTCGTAGATATGAAAGTACTTAGAAGCTTCTCCAATCTTGAATTCTCTTCTTCTTGAAGTGAATGTTCTACTTATGGGGCCAAGTTAGAGACAGAAGCCTATATAGCTTAGATGTGAGCTTTTGATGTTGCGGCAGCACTCTTTAATCGATTTATTAACCTTGATTCCTCGGATGTAGAGATAGTTCTCGTCAGTAGCTCCCTCAATCTTAATTCTTCTTGTTGTTGATAGTAGTAGCTCTGTGGAGACGTCTAAAAGAGTGCATACGTATGGCTCCTGTGGTGTTCATAGTACATCCACTTAGCTATTCTCTCATCGACCGAAGCCATGTAGTTGTCATACAGTTGGAAGTCAAGATAGTCCTGCCTATCCATATCGACGCCTACCTACATTCACAAGAGACAACTACGTGAACAAAACGAACTCAAACAAGATAAAAAAAAGGAAAAGAACAAACAAACAAACAAAACAAAGTCTAGAATAATCAACACCAAAAGCCCCAGTATTAGCAAATTAGATTCCCCAGTAACAATGCCAAAACCATATTGCTGGTCTAATCAAAACAATGTATATATGAAAATCTAACCTAGACCAAACAATTGACGCAAGTACACCTCGTCAACAAGTAATATAAAGTATAGTGAAGCAGAGTATTACACCCAAGGGAAAGTCAAATATGCAAGCAAATTAACTCAACGATGCATAATTAACTCAGAAATCTAGAATTTTATTAATTTGAATATTACACTAAACAAGCAAGATATAGAAAGATGCAAGATGAACTAAATCCAATAACACTTGACTCAAGAGACAAAAAATGGCTAAGGCTTCGGACTTAATTTGGGTTAGGTGACCTAAATTTGAAAATGGTGGATTGGTTTAGGAATTACCTCAATCAAGTTATACCTAATGGTCATAGACACCCTCTTCTCTTATACTCTCAATTAACCTACTCGGTCCATTGATTACTTGGAATACAAGGCATTGAACAATAGAGGCCTAACATTAAGGTCTTTAATTCTACGTGTCCTCACGGAAGATCATAAGGATTGGTGCACTCTTAGGTTTAAGTATGATGGTAGATTGATTTTTGGGTAAAATAAGTTCCAATGGTCATAAAACCCATTCTCGTAAGGCCATAATCTAGGTGATTAAGCTAAAATAAGGCTCAACAAGCATTTAATCTAATAAAAACACA
>JAOXYD010000135.1:19496566-19510772 GCA_028565735.1 Pinacopodium congolense | reverse complement strand
ATACTAATTATTATTTTATTTATAACTAAATTTTTTTATATAGAAATACTTTTAATATAAATTCTATAATAAAAAACTTTAGTTACACTATCGATGAGGACCGTTATAGATGTCGCTATTAAAGGAAATCTAATAAGAAAAAATATGACTAAGTTTATAAGTTAATTGAGGCGATAGTTGCCAAGAATTTTTAGTATCAATTGGAAAGGCATAACAAAGAGACTTATAGGAACACATGTGGCAAATAACACACTAGCATTGGCTATCCAAATGGAGGTCTTAACAAACGAGCTAAACTATTTAATGCAAGGTGTTCATGAAGGTTCAAGTTTAACTATTCGAGGTCAAAGTATTTATGATAACAATAGGGAAATTTTTCATACATTTTTAGATTGTTGAGTGGAGAGTCTATCTGCTCAAGAGCAAAAACAAGCATTTTATGTGGCAATGACAATAGACAACAAGGAAATCATTCTCTTTTACTTATAATCCGAGAAGGAAGAATTACTTTAATTTCTCATGGAGCAACAATCAGCAAGTAATACATTCTAATCTATCCAATACATATAGAGTATTACCTCGAAGTTTTAGAATTAATCTAAAATTACCATCGAAGAAATCTAACTTAAAGAAGTTGATCACGGAGTACATAGCTATAAATTAAACACAAATGTCAAATTAATAAATGAGAATGAAATAAGCCAACTTATAAATATGATGAAGGAAGATTGCTAAGTTTGTGTTCCTGCACTATTGAAGCAAACTCGAAAAAGCAAGTTAAGGCAATTTCATTAAGGAGGCAAATTTTTGCAACGAGTTAAGGAAAAGAAGGAATTGACGTGCACAAATGAAAAGGAAGATGACGAGACAAGTAAGGAAGCAAGTAAAGAACTAGTTGCAAAAGAAGATCGTCTTAGATTATTTGTAGATCTAATCATTAAACCAGTAAGACTTAGAATATCCTTTCCTTAAAAGCTTAAAAGTAATCAATTGGATGACCAATTTAGCATGTCTTTAGAGATTTTCAAGAAACTGCATGTCAATTTTTCCTTTGTGAAGGCATTAGCACAAATGTTATCTTGTGCTAAGTTTTTTAAGGAGATTTTGTCTAATGAAAGAAGATTGGAAGAGTAGGAGACCACGAATATAAATAAGGAGTGCTCAGCTAAAAGATCTAGGGATTTTTACTATCCTTTATACCATTAGTAACTTTCAAATAAATAGGGTTTAAATGGATCTAGAAGCAAGCATTAACCTAATGCCTTGACCAATTTTCAAGAAGTTGGAATTTATGGAGCCCAAGCCTATAGTAGTATCACTACATCTTGTGAATCGATCAATCACTTACTAGAAAGAATTATGAAAGATGTTTTGGTAAAAGCAAATTAAAAATTTATTCTGTTGGATTTCCTATTGTTGGATATGGAAGAGAATTGTGACATTTCGGTCAACTTGGGAAGACCCTTTATGGCAATAAAAAGGGTTATTATAGATCTGCAAAGAGGGGAACCCATCTTGAAACCTCAAGATGAGAAATTGTGGTAAGTTTGTTACTGACTACCAAGTAATAATAGCCTATCCCAACCATTTAACTGTGTAGTAGGAAAAATTAGGCTTGATCCCATAAAGAGTTAGTTAATGTCAACACTAATTTTAATGTTGCGCTAAAGAAAATAAAAATAAATCGCTCCTATTTTTAAGGAATTAAATCAAATAGAAAATATAACCAGGAAACTAATGAAAATAAACAAGAATGCAAAATAGAAATAAATAGATAGCAATAAAATAAAGTTAGGCATAAGATATTTTTGGGATTCATAAATTGCAATTGATCATTGAAAACACATAAATTTTATTATGTTTAAAATGTTGGCCTATAGACTTAGGTATGATCTTCGTCCTCTGTTCCTCTAATTATAGATAAATTTAGTATGACTGTAAACTTATCCTTAATTACACAGTAACCTAGGATACGATCTCTATATTTAATTATAGAGTAACATTAACTTAATCCATAATCTCATATGGGTGGATTATGTAACGTAAAGAATTAAAACCCTAGACTAAATAGATTATGTTTCAATTATAAATTCAATTAGCCTATTACTACTTGCAGTATTAACTAATGACAATTACGGATTAAAACTTTATACCTAGCAATCAAACTACAAATCGAAAATAGGATGGCCAAACCTATAGAACAATCCCTAATTCATGTCATTTAACTAAAGTTCTAACTCAACCTTAGTATAAAACATAATACCATTAAAACACCCAATTTACATCTCACAATTATAAACCTATCATCCATTTAATATCTTCTTACCTAAGAGAAAACAAGCATAACATATTGAAATAAACTAAAATAAAAAATAAATTGTAAGGAAACATATTAAAATAACAAATAAAGATGCTAGAATTAAAGATTAAACAATATTTTCAATAATAATCAAATGTATAAACAAGAATAAGCATTAAAACATAACTTAAATGTAATAACATGTTTAAAATCATATATAACAATAAGGGACAACAAAAATAACTGACAACAGAGTATCTAAAGACCTAAAAATGTTATCGAACAAGGTTCTCCAATAGAAATTGAAAGGAAAGCTTAAAACACTAAAAAAAATAGAAAAGAAGATGAAAATGTAAGGCTGCCAAAAAGGGAATGCCACAAAATGGCCTTTTCTTCATCCTTAAATATGGCCAAAATAGGGTTTGTGATATTTGGAGGAGTAAAAGTCTTGACTGCCTTTAATATTTTTCATTGTTAAGCCACTCAATAATGGTTAATAGTCTTTCAACTGTACCATACATGACCCTTGTTAAAGGCCTATAATGTGGGCATTAATGATGGTTCTTTAGATCATCGAAGGGACCACTTAACAATGCTAAGATTGTTGTTAAAGGGTACATCAAGCAACCATCTTGCTCCATTTTACTTCAATTCTTCTCCAAACCTAGTTCTTTCAATTAGAATTTGTGTCTTATGATCAAATTTGCAATCTAATTTAAAATGAACATAAATTAGGTATTTTTATATCAAAATAAGGGTGAAACCATATGAAATCACATATTAAACTAAATATAATGCACACTTATCAAAGTGGTTTTTCATTTTCTTATCCAATAAAATATCCCTCTAATATTGATTCTTGCAATTTCATTAGGGTTTAAACTTATAAATATAGTTCAGATATTGTTCCTTACAACGATGTAGTGGATAAAGGCTTTAAAAACCTACTTTCTAGTGTTATAAAGAAGGAAGAATTTCTAGATATGTATAGATCGTTTGAGAAGAGTAAAATCTCACAATGTTATTTACTCAAAAAGACAAGCAAGGTTGTCTACTAAGAGTTAAGACTATAGTGGATGGAGGAAGGAATGGGTTATGGCCAATGTGAACGTCTGAATGGAAAAGTCTAGCTAAAGACATTAAAGAAGCAATTGTTGGGTGGTAACCTAACCAATTAAATTAGTTTTACGTTTAATTAATTTACTTGAATTTTATTAATTTGAGTTTTCATATTTAAGCATTCTTTTGGAAGTGTGTAATTATTTTGTTTCAGGTTATCCTAAGTTTGATTACGAACAAGAGTTGTGAAGAGTACAAATAGTTTTAAGCAAAAACTAAACAACATAAAAAAAAATTAATGCCGCTATAGTCTCCTTACTTTTGTTTAATCATGGAAGTTTTAAAAAAGATGTAATTGTACTAGTATGCAAGTACTGTTTTAGGTTGCATACGAAGAGAGTTTCTACTATATAAAAATGGCATTGTTTTAATTGAATCCGAATTCTGCTTCAACCTTCTTCTCTCTCTTAATATTGTAGCTTTCCCTCTCACCTCTATTATTGCATTTATTTGTCACTTGTGTCTCTGATGGTATGTGGATGTACCTAAGTTTTGAAGAAGAAAATAAACTAAGAATCACACTAAATAATACCATATCATATAATAAGATAAATGTACCTATCATTATGCAGTGTAGCTAGAGTGAATCTAGGTGTTGAACCTCAAGGATTGCACTATTAATGAAGTTTCTATTTTTACTATCTAACCTATTCAAGATTGTTAAATGATTAATTAAGTAAAATGAAAAAAAAACAAAATAAAAATAGCGAATCCAAAGACAACTCACTTGAATTAACTGACAATATTGAAATTAGGATTTAAATTATTAATCCCCCTAAAATGCATTGTACTCATCACTTTATCTTGATTCAATGGATTTTCCATATTTCCTTAGATCTTAGATTCCCTAAATTGAATTACAAGTTCATGGTCAAGTCATGCAATTTCTATTCATTTTGATAAACTATATAGTTGGTCACATTGTTTCACTTTACTAATTGAATGCACTACTAAAATCTGTGGAACCTATTATTTTGATTAGATTCATGTTTAATTTGGACATCTTACGTAAGCCTATAATCAAGGACTCCATGCCCATGCAAGATGCATTACCTATGGTTGGATATAGTCAAATATTTGATTTAGTTAATCTAAACATATGAAATTATATACTATAATTAAATATTGCATAAATTGGCGAAGGCTTCGAATTTCAATTGGCTTCATTTCTTAAAATTGATAGCCGTGGTTTGATTTTAGGTTTGCTTCACTCAAACAAGCTTTACCAAATGTTCACGAGAATTTCTTTTCTCTTTTAAACTCAAATTACTTATTTGATTCATAAATAATCTGGATTAAAATGCATTAATCATAATAAGCTTAAAATTAAGTTCATTAATCCTAGGAATCCTCACACCAGATCTTACAGATGATCTATGTTTAGGTTCAAGTATGTTACTTAATTAAGTTTTCAGAAATTAAATACCAATGGTTATGGAATTCAATTACCTAAGGCCTTAATCTAGGTAATCAAGCTAAATTAGGAAAAATAAGCATTTAATCAAGTAAAAACCAGTCCAATAGATTCTATCCCAATCCAATCTCAATCATAACCTTAGCCAAAAATAATCTACTCACTCATATTCATCAAGAGAATATAAGTTAAGGTCATAATATAGATTTCCATTAAACGAATCCCAAAAGATAGAGTCAATACAAATTAAAAAAAAACACAGATAACTAACAGAAAGACGGACACTCTCTGGAGTTGCTTGCACTGAATTGTCACTTAAAAGCTCTAAAAACTAAAGATTACACTTGAAAATAAACCTGGAAAGTAAAAAGAACAAAAACCTAACTATGATGGTGTCTATTTTATTATTTCTACCCAAAAGTTCCTAATAATGAGGTGAATGAGGCTATTTATAGTCTTTACAGGTGGCTATTAGGGTTTAGGATTGAATTTTTAAGTTTCAGTTGAGGTTGCCTATGGAATTGATGAAAATGCTGTGTACAGTGAATAATATGGCGAGTTATTGGACTAATACAATGTCCTAAGATACTGTTGTAATGTTATGAATTTCAAAAATGTATGGCAAGCAGGTGTGAGCATTACGATGGATGAGGGTGGCCACCATATTGGTTTTATAGATTTTCCTCTATGCCTCATTTTGATCCAATTTAGTCCAAAACCCTTCCAATTTGTTCCTAATTTACCATATACTTGATATTAACCAAAATAACTCCAAATTGGTGTAATTTGTGTAATAAATGGATGAAACTATAGTAAATTATACATTGAAAACCATCTATTAACAACACCCCTATACTTGAATTGTTACTTGTCTTCAAGTAACTCACTTAAGCACTCAAAAGAAATCTTCTAAAGATGGTTAAAGGTTAATTGGACATCTCAGCATAACTTATGTAATCAGATATGATCATTATCATCTAATTCTAAGTTGATCATGGATTAATACATATGGTCATTATTCATAGTTGACTTAACTTCTTAAACATAATACTAAATATCATGAAACTTCCAAAGATCATTATGCAAACCTATCATAGATTGATTGTTTAGTTCAAATTCTTATTTCACTCATTCAACCATTCAAGATTTCCCCAAAAGTTCTATGCAACCAGTCATTCATATTGAATAAAAATTTTACTCAATTTACTTCACACCTTTTTTAAACTTCAACTCAAATAACAAAAATCAATCTTATATGTAAAACGGAAAAAAATAAGCAAAAACACCTTCAAGCACTTCATTGATTGAGCATTTTAGGCTTAGGTGGGAGGTTACTTAGTTTTGTAATGTGAAAGTGAACACCTTATTATGAACACCCCTTGTTATTCAACCAAGCCACCTCACACCAACTGGTTACTAACACCACTCATTAACTTCAACCTTTTTATAGTATAGAGCCAACAAATTAAATTATTGCTCGTTTATTCAATATTGTTTTTTTTTCAAAATTTGTTATGCATTCTACATATAAAACATCATAATGATCATTAAGTATCCATTTTCCAAAGTCATCATGAAAATTAAATGTCCTCGTTCATCAATATTCACAACTAATTATGTAGACTTTTAAATTCACTTACATAATTGAATTCATTGTGTATCTCTTAAATTCTATTCCAAGTTCACATGCAAATCCACTTAAAGCTTCCTTCAACTTAGTATTATGCAGAAGGAACCAATTCCACCATATATTCACATCCATAATTAAGAAAAGCCATGACCAAATAAGAATTAGTCTATACTAACTATACTAATCACATGCATCACATCAAGATATACTAGTAAAAATTTAATCAACCTTAGCATGGTGTTCAATAGAATAATTAAGTCAGTTAGAAATAAGACCTGCAAAAGTTCAAGAGTGTATCTCTTGACATAATATTTATCTCATTTCCCCTCCACACTTAAATGGAACATTGTCCCTAATGTTTAAGCAGTAAAAATAAAGCATATAAGGAAGGAAAAGAGAAAGAGGAAACTTCCCTAGAAAAGATAATCCAATAACTCATTGTAACCATCCTTGTAGAACCTGTAATAGAATTTAAAACAACTAAAAGACAAGTATTAAACTATAATGAAATGTAAATGAAACAACAACAAAGAAAAAGAAAAGAAACTACGATCTTAATAAAAAGCATATAGTATGAGTCAAGGAGAAGAAGGTAAGGTGTCATGAAGGAAGAGGCACTCCTCAGAATTATCTACCTACCTGGGCATGTATAGCTTAGCTCGCTGGCTATTTACCTTAAAGAGGTTTTCATTTCCTCTTTGTTCTTCGAGAACTTCAAATAGAAATACATTGATAACCTTAAATAGACTGTACCACCTAAAATGAAGCTTCCTTGGAAAAAGATGAAGGTGAGAATTATAAATTAAAACCTTGTCACCTACCTTAAAGTTGTGGGGAGAAGCCATTTGTCATGCCACTTCTTTACACATTTTTTATATAGCTTTGAATTGTGATAAGCATCTAAACAGAACTCCTCGAGCTTGTGAAGTTGCATAAGTATTTTAGAATCTATATAAGACAAATCAAAGTTAAGAAATTTTGTGGCCCAGTATGCACGATGCTCTAACTCAACTAGGAGATGACAAGACTTTTTATACACTATCTTGAATGGTGACATGCCTATGGGTGTCATAAATGTAGTCCTATATGCCCTAAAATGGATCATCTAGCTTTAATAACCAGTCTCGCCTAGAAGCATTGATAATGTTTTCTAAGATTTTCTTTAATTCCTAATTAGAGAACTTAATCTGACAACAAGTTTGAGGGTAATATGGTATAGTAACCTATGATTCACTCTATGCTTAGAAAATAAAGAATCAAACAATTTGTTACAAAAATGTGATCTCTCATCACTAATTATTTCCTTAGGTGTTACAAAACGTGTGAAAATGTTCCTTTTTAAAAATCTAACGACACTTCTAGCCTCACTGGTGGGCAAGACTTCTACTTCGACCTATTTACTAACATTGTCTATTTCAACTAAAATGTATTGATTAAAATATGACTTAAGGAATAGTCCCATGAAGTTAATACCCAAAAAATAAAAGACTTCACAAACTAGAATGTTAGTGAAAAGCATGTCATTCTTTTGACTTATATTTTCAACCCTCTAACATCTATCACAAGACTAGACAAATGTATATGCATCCTTAAATAAGATGTGCTAATAAAAAATACACTCTAAGACCTTAAACGTTATCCTAGTAGCCTCAAGATGCCCCATTGACCTCTCTAGAATGACAACGATACAATATGGAGGACATTTCCTCTTCAGAAATGAAATGCCTAACTATTTCATCTACATAAATCTTGTTAAGAAAAGTTTCATCCCAAAGGTAGTGTTTTACATAAGATAAAAATTTCTTCTTTTAAGAATAAGAAAAGTTAGGGGAAGGATATTACCAGCAAGGTAGTTAACATAAATTGCAAACCATGGAGTGACTATTATAACCATTAGATACTCATAAGGAAAAGTCTCCGTAATATCCTTATTGGTCACGTTCTCTATAGTAACTTCATCTAGCTTTGAAAAATGATCAGCTACGAAGTTTTTAGTCCCTTTCTTGTCCTTAAGTTCTATGTCAAATTCTTGTAAGAGTAGAACCCAATAAATCAGTCTTGGTTTGGCATTGAGTTTTGTCATCAAATACTTTAAAGCTACATGATTAGTATAGATAATGACTTTAGATAAAACTAAATACAATATAAACTTATCGAAAGTAAAAATAACCACCAACATCTCTTTTTTTGTAATGGTATAATGGTGTTGTACACCATTCAAGGTCCTACTCGCATAATAAAGGGGGTTGAAAAAGCTTACCTTGCCTTTGATCTAACACAACCCCCATTGCAAAATTACTTACATCACACATTAGTTTAAAAGGAAGAAATCAATTAGGAGATATAAGTATAAGAGCAATCACAAGTTTATCCTTTAACAATTGAAAAGATGTCATGTAATTACAATTAAAATCAAATATAACATCATTCTCAAGTGATTTAGTTAAAGCTCTAGTAAATTTTGAAAAGTCTTTATAAAAAGACGATAGAGACTAGTAAGGCCTAAGAAACTCCTAATGGATTCATCATTATTTGGTCGAGGTAGTTTCTTAATGTTGGTGGAGGTAGTTTCTTAATGACATCTATTTTGGCTGGATCTACTTTTATGCCTTTACTAGAGATTTTGTCACCTAAGACAATGCATTCTTGAACCATAAAATGACATTTTTTTCCACTTTAGCGCTATATGGGTCTCTTCATATCTAGTTAAAACCTTCTTTAAGTTTTCTAAGCATGCATCAAATGAAGTGCCAAATACAGAGAAGTCATCCATAAAAATCTCAATGCAAATTTTAAGCATGTTAGAGAAAATAGCCATCATGAATCGTTAAAATGGAGCTGGTGCATTACATAAACCAAAAGGCATATGTCTATATGTAAATAAATAGTAGGGACATTTAAAAATTGTTTTCTTTTAATCCTTTGGAGCTATTGGGATCTTCAAATAATCTATTCATATAAAGCATAATAAAAGTTATGTCCATCTAATTTCTCATCATTTAATCAATAAAATGCAAAGGAAAGTGGCCTTTTCTTATGGCATCATTCAACTTTCGATAGTCCGTGTACATTCTCCACCCAGTTCCTTTCCTAGTGGCTATTAGGTCATCTTTTCTTTTTCTATAACAGTGGTGCCTCTTCTCTTTATCGCCACTTGCACATGACTCATCCAACTAGAATAAGAGATAGGTAGATAATACATGCATCCAAAAACTTTACTATCTCTTCTTTTACAACATCCTTTATATGTGGGTTGAGTTTCTGCAGGGGTTGCACTAATTCCTTACTTCCTTCCTTTATAAAATGTGGTGCCTGGAGAATAAAGGGCTAATACCCTTGATGTCCACAATGGTCTATTTAATAGATTTCTTATGGTCTTAAAGTACCCTCAAAAGGCTTTCCTATTTAGTATCTATTAAAGAAGAAGAAATAATGATTGGTAAGTGCTTAGGAGGGTTTAGATATACATACTTTAAATGATTAGGTAAGGGTTTAAGATCAAGAGAGGGAGGTTCTTCAATCAACGGCTTAGGTAATAGCTTGACTAGTCTTTGGAGTGACTTATAAGCTTTATATTATGTCCAATATGCTTACTCCAGCTTAACTCCATGGACTCCCTTTTACAACTCCTCACTTATATCTTCAATCACCCTTTGTCATTCCTCCTTCATAAATCCTACATAAATAACAGAAAAATGATCAATCTCAGTAGAATATATATCAATGAAATCATAAGAGTTAAGAGCTGATGAATGTTTTATAGTGTTAAACACATCAAATACTATTTCTTTATCTTGAATCCTTAAGATGAGCTTTCTACACTGCATGTCTATAATGGTCCCCACTATAACCATGAAAGGTCGTCCTAGAATGATGGGGATGTCTCGATCTTCTTCCATGTTAAGGACTAAAAAATCTACTAGAAAGATAAACTTTTCCACCTTTATCAACATGTCCTCGATGACTAAAATTTTCCACCTGTATCAACATGTCCTCGATGACTCCCTTAGGATATATGAGGAATTATATCCTATCTGCTAATTGGAGAGAAACTGTAGTAGGTTTGGGTTTTGCCAATCCAAGCTTCCTGAAAATAGAAAGAGACATCAGGTGCCCTATCTATATGTAAATCACCAATAGTATAAGGAATAGTAAAACTCCATGGATCCTTAAGCTTTGGTGGCAACTTCTTTAATAAGATGGTCAAATACTTCTCATTTAGTTTCACTATTGCATACTCTTCAAGCCTTCTTTTTTTAGTTAGAATTTCCTTTAAAAATTTATCATAAGAAAGCATTAGTGCTATAGCCTTAGCAAAGGGAATGCTAATAGGTAACTTTTTAAATATCTCAATGAATTTACCAAACTACTTATCTAATTGTATACCTCTTAACCTTTGAGGATAAAGGATCTGAGGTCTTACCAGATTGGTAATAGGATTGGCAAATAACCTGAGATGATCCTCCTTTACAACTGGTGTTTCCTTATCCTCTTTGCTTGCTTCTTAACTTTATTCTTATTCACTCTTCTCCATTTTTTCCTCCTTCTGCTTCTCCTTAACTCCCTTCAATTATTTACCACTTCATAATGAGATTGCCTTTGTGTGCTCTCTCATATTGGCGTCAATAGTGTTAGGCAATAAATCTGGAGTCCTCTCCTTCAACAAACTCGCCATTTGGCTCATCTGGTTTTTCAAAGTTTTGATAGAGGCTTCTTAGTTTTGCATCCTAACCTCAGTACTGGAGATGTACTTTGTGAGTAGTTCTTCAAGGTTGGATTTCTCTGATAACATGAAAGTGGAAGCCTTAAAACTTCGAGGTGGCAGTTTTTAAGCATTAGATGGTTGTGGTTGCATCATCTGATCATTTCTCTATGAGATGTTGAGGTGATTCCTCAACCCTAGATTGTAGGTACTGGAAAAAGGATCCCCTCTTTACCTATTATAATTTCCCACATAATGGGTCACTTCTTACTCCTGGGTAAAAGGATTTCCAACCTGACATTCTGAGGATGGGTTGGAATCTTCACCATAATACTCACACATATTATAACTCCTCAATGACAAACTTGCTCTACCCTTAACATTGTGTATCAGAATATCCAGTTTCTTTGGAAGAACCTCCATTTGAGTTGATTAAGCCATTGAATTTCTACTACATGAGGACTTGTAGGTCTTTTGGGATGTCTCTTTTTATGGTATTGAAAACTACTTGTGGCTATCTCATCAATTAACTTGTAGGTCTGCTCCGGTGTTTTCCTCATCAAGCTACCCCTGCTGCTACATTTATGGTGCTTCTAGTCAATGGTGTCACTCCTGTGTAAAAAATATTAACCTGCTGCCATGTAAAGAACCTATAATTGGGACACTGTGTTAACATATTTTTAAATTGCTCCCACACCTCATATAAAATTTCATTCTAGTACTGGCTGAAAGAGGTGATTTCATTCTTTATCTTGGTGACCTTAGTAGGCGAGAAAAACCTAGCCAGGAATAACTTCACCAGCTCATCCCATACAGTAATGGATCATGGCTGCAAGGTAGCTAACCATGTTCTAGGCTTATGCCTTAGAGAAAAAGGGAACAATCTTAGCTTCATTGTGTCTTCCAAAAAATCATTATGACTGAATAAATCATAAATGTCCAGCAAAGTCTCTAGATAGGTGTTCGGATCCTTTAAAGGCAATCCTTCAAACTAAGATGACTTCACTATAGCTATAATACTATGGGGAATCTCAAAATTAGTCATGATGATCCTAGGCCTTACAATGCTAAGAGTGGGTTGGTTATTGTACTCCATAGTCAAATCCATCATAGTTAATTCCCTTATCTTTTCAAGATGTTGTATAATCTCTTCCTCTTGATGCTCCATCTTTATAAATTCTGCTTCACTCATAAGTTGCTCTTCTTTAACTCCTTCTTTAATCTTGCTACTTTGAGCTAATAGAGCTTCTTTACATAACCTATAAACAGTTTTCTCAATCTCAGTATCACGTGATAAACTCTTGGGTTTTTAACAATATGTTACATAAACAAAAGAAAATAAATCAAAAGGAAGACAATAAGTGCACTAAAAACTGGAAATAAAACACACTAAAAGCAAAGCGATTAAATAATAACTGAAATAAACAAGTAAACAAGAAAATAAGGAATAAATTTGAGATAATAAACATTGTTTAAAGCTAATATCTCATAATTATAATCCTCGATAACGACACCAAAAACTGGTTATAGTCTAGACAAAAGCAAATAAATTCAATTCTAACATAGACTAACCAAAGGCAAGTGTACCTTATCAACAAGTAGTATAAAATGGAGTAAAATCGAGTATCATACCCAAGAGACCACAAAGTGAAAGGATATCAACTTCATCGATGTGCAACTACTCAGATAACCAAGGATTGATTAGTTTGGAAACGAATTAAAACAAGTGAAATAAGAAATATACATTGTGTAAAAATATGAGATAAATGCAATTAAACTTTCCCACAGGACAAAATTGGCTAAGGTGTCAGATTTCAATAGGCTTAGTTTCTTAAAATTGATAGCAATGGTTTGATTTAGGATTTGCTTCACTCAAACAAGCTTTATCCAATGTTCATTGGAATTTCTTTTCTCTTTTCAACTCAAATTAATTATTTTATTCATAAATAATAAAATTAATTATTTGATTAAAAGGAACTAATCATAATAAGCCTAAAATTAAGTTAGTTAATCTTATAAATCCTCACACCAGATCCTAAAGATGGTCTATGTTTAGGTTTAAGTATGTTACCTAATTGAATTTTCAAAAATTAAATACCAATGATTATGGAATTTAATTACCTAAGGCCTTAATATAGGTGATCAACCTAAATTAGGAAAAATAACCATTCAATCAAGTAAAAACCAGTCCAACAGATTCTATCTTAATCCAATCTCAATCCTAACCTTAGCAAAAAACAATCTACTCATACATATCAAAAGAACACAAACTAGATCATAACATATGTTTCCATTAAATGAATCACAAAAGATAGAGCCAATACAATCTAAAACAAAAAACACAGATAACTAAAAAAAAGATGGACACTCCCTAGAGTTGTCTACATTGAATCATCACTTGAAAGCTCTAAAAACCAAAGATCACACTTGAAAATAAACCTGGAAAGCAAAAAGAACAAAAACCTAATTATGATGATGTCTATTTGATTAGGTGTTAGGAGTTAAATTTATAGTATTTTTGGATGTTATTAGATGTTAATTTAACCCTATTTTAGTGCTTAAATGTTCCATTTATGTATTATTATATTTACTTTGCATGAGGGAGCTTAAATATGAAGATTTGAGTCAAAAGATAGAAGTTTTGCCACTAGTCAACCAAAAAGGTCCCCTACCAGGGTCACGTTAATAGATGAATATGGTGCCGTTGTTGATGAACATGGTGTTGTTATTGGATGGTAGGATGCCGTTAATGAACGTGCAGCAGCTATTTTTGACCTAAATCTTTAACATTTGCAACTTTTCTTCTTCCTCCACTTGCAACTATTCAATCCCTATATAAAGGGACCTCTCCCAGACATTTTAGGCATTAGTTTTAAGATCAAAACACCTTAATTTTTAGATCAAAGTAGTATTAGGTTGTTTTTCATTTCTTTCTTTTGTAATTTGAGTTTTTCAGGTTGTTTGAAGTTCCAGAAGTAGTAATCACGTAGTTTTGAGTTAGAATACCATCTGGGGATGTGATTTGGTTCATTCTAAACTCTT
>JAOXYD010000135.1:19428667-19445687 GCA_028565735.1 Pinacopodium congolense | reverse complement strand
GATGTTTCATAGTTTAGGCATCATTAAGGGATTTCATTTAATTGGATTCATCATTCAAATTATCAGGAATGCCATTAGATTCTAGCAAACACGTAAGAACTTTTATTACCCGTTCTTGCTTACGAGGATTTTTAGGGAAGCAATAGTAAGTTTTAATAGAGAGGTACCTATGTAACCTCTTGGTGCCTTAGTCATATATTCCATTCTTAATTTGTTGAAATATGCTAGAGTAGGAGGATGATGGTGTAATATTCAACTATGTCCATTAGAGGAGGGTGAGACAGTTGATGACCCCATTGCACTAGCCCCAATTGTAGTTATTAAGGAGGTAGTTGGTGAGGCTAGTTCACTTAAGGTCACTCCAAGCTTCCATTCTCCACCATTAGTAGCTCCTTCCATTTATGTTCTTATTAAAACTTGTTATAGTAAGCTTTTAATGGAACGTGGAACGACAAATCTTGGCCCTCAAGTGATTTAGGCATGGTCGACAATGGATGTTAGATTGACTAGTTACAAGCATAGATGGATATGATATAAGATTAAATACACTCTCGTGACTAGTCACAGGCTACTTTTGTGATTGTATCTTTTTTTTTGTTTCTATTTATGGATGTTATTTTAGTTCAGTTGTTTAGTTTGGTTAGTATTTTAGTTGTATTTTGATAGTTTCCATTGTATTTGTCTCTTTGATGTACTATGATCATATTTATTATAGTGAAGCATGGTTTTACTTTATCTTATTTTTAGTGCTTTCATTTTCTCTTTTATGGTTTTCAGTTTGCTTCAATTAGTATTCAATATACACTTTGAGAGATATAATCACAACATATATCATTATTTGAGTTTATATGAGATGACTTAGTTGAGTAACTAGGTGTATTCATGATGAGGTATTTATTTTTTCGTAAAAAGAAGTGCATTCTCAACCAAGTCTTAAAAGCTCCTATTTTGGTTTATGTTTTGAAGTTGTTAATGAATAAAAGATGTGGATTTGTTTAAAAATTGATGCATTTTTCTTAGCCCATATCATTTCACATATGGAATTGAATTTTTCTATTAGGTAGAAGGTTTAAAATCATTTGGGATTTGATATTATTAAATGATTATTCTTGTGTTGGTTAGGTGACTTATAAACTTTTAACTATTTTGAAATGATTTTACTTTGAAAACCAATGAAATTTAGGTAAGTTCACCTATCACAAAAGTAATAAAGAGGAGTATATTTAATTATTAGGTTTATTAGATTACAATTATTTAGGAAAATCCAAACAATTTGATTAATACTTTAAAATTGCTAAACTAGTCTAACTTGGCTTAAACACTTCGAAAATGATTTTTAGTTACTTTAAAAAATTTCTAAAAAATACCAAATGTGTAAATTAGCTAAGGATTAGGTGCATCGATGATTTAATTGAGCTTTAAACACATTTAAAGGCTATTTAGAGTTCCTTTACAAAATCAAAACAAAGCTATGGTTAAGACTTTACCTTTTCTCCATTAAATCTTGTTAAAAGTTTGGTTATGCTTTAAATCAAGTAAATAGGATTTAATGTCAAGGAGGTGAGTTTTGGACTTTTGATCTCATATCTCTAACTCTCACAAAAAATCTAGGTTTGGTCATTCAAGGATTAATTCATGTTATTTATTGATTTTTCTAACAAATTAAAATGATTTCTCAAGTTTAAATTGTCTTAAACTCTAATCTGAGGTAGCTAGCCCAAAATCATATCTTTTAGACCTTTAATAAACAAAAACCATACCCTATAACATATATTTAAGATCTATTAAATCATAAAACACCAATCTTTAGCAGTAAAAATGATTTAGCCACGCATTTTGATCAAAACATACAAGATATAAACTTTAAGCAATATGCCTTAATAAATCCAAAATTATAACCTATAAAATAAGTTTATAGGTTACAAAAATATCCAAGAAATATTTTTGGATGTGTCTTGAACTTCCAACATGATTTTGGACTCTAACAAACCTCTATTTCATTGAGATCTTGCAGAAAATTAGAAGAACGTTCATAGATATAAGCATAAGCATAAGAACTTCAATTAATTCGAAATATGGAGTAAAAAAAGTAATAATATTAGTTAAGAAACACCTATGATGATTTATAGACTCAAATATGAGTCTTAAAAACAAGCTTCAATGTCTAGAAACTTAGAAAACAATATACAATATGAATATGAAGTGTTTGAAGCCTATATACTACTAAGAATAAAGAAGGAAGAAGGAAGAATATGTCTTTATTTTTAGATACATATATGCCTTGATTGATTTGTAATTATGGGTTATTTTTTTGTTTTTATAGCTAGAGCAGCCTTTCGCATGTGTCAGCAGACAAGAGTAATAATGGAAAGCTTGCACCAGTTGCAATTTTGGACATTTGATGTTGATATTGTTGACTGACCCTATCAACGGCGGTCTGCACCAAATTACAATGGTGGTCTATAAGGCACCATTAATGAATGAATGATGAACTCATCAATGACCCCCTGCTCTTCTATCAACGTAACCTTATGAAGGTGCTGTTAATGGTCTGGATTAAGGCTCTTTCTTCCGATTTTTTCTCCAATTTGCAACTTCAAGCTCCATCCTATAAAGTAAACATAATAATACATAAATTGAATAATTAAACACTAAATTAGAGGTCATAATTCAAGAAGTTATCAATCAAAATGCAATCAATTTGACCGCTAACAATTATATAACATCTCAATGATTCATTATTATTGAATGATTATGGAAGCCTTTTCAATAGTTATGTCTGATAAGATTGAATCATTTTTTCTATGATTATATTCAATTTTAAAGTGGATGTTCATTTGGTTTGCTTGAGGAAAAGCAAACACTTAAGTGTAGGGGGTGTTGATAGGGGCAAATTTTATAGCATTTTTTGATGTTATTTGATGTACAATTACTCTTATTTTGTTGTCAAATTGTTTAATTTTTTGTAATGTTTAACTAGCAGAGTAATGCAAAAAAAAAAGTTTAATGCAAAATGATTCACACTTAAAATCATATTTTAAGAGTTTAACACTCCTTTTAAATGACGTCATAGATGTTATAGTGTAGACCACCATTAATGCTCACAGTAGAGTTAACACATGGATTTAATATAACGTCATTGTTCTCTAGCATCCCGCATTAATATCCAGCCTGATTCCAAAAGATATATAAGGGTCTTAAATGACATCATTGATCCCTAACTTCAAATGTCATTGATGTCCACATGCACATTTTTCTAACTGAATTCAACATGATTTCTAGAGCAACTTATAACCAACTTGGAGAAAACTTAATCAAGAAATATATAATCATTATAAATTTTGGCAACATTTTTGACATTCTCTCCAAATTTCAGATTTTCTCTTTAGTTTTTAGGGCTTTTACGTGTATTCTTGATTTTAATCATTTGTATTATACATTCAAGCTTGTTTTTGAGGATTCTAAGAGCTTCAGCACGTTATTCAAATTTGTAAATTTTTTTAGAGCTTGATTTGTTGCTTTCTTCACTTTTATATTCATTGTTTCATTCTCTTTTATTATATTAATTAAATATATGTTGTTTAAATTCCAGTACTTGTGTTGTTTAGTGAAATGAATGGATAATATGATTTTTAGCTAAGGTAAGGCTAGTAAATTATTTGATTGGTTCTTATGTATGGTTGTGAGATGATCTTTGTTTATTTGAATGCTTAAATTCTTTTATAGGCTAATCACTTAGGAAAAGAGTCACAGATAAGTTAGAATTTAAGAATTGACCTTATTTGTTAGAAAAATAATTAAATAACATAATTTAAATAATTGAATGATCACTTGATTATTTGTGAGGGTGTTAATTTAAGGAAAAAGGAATGTTTAGATTAAATTTCTTGAACTTTATGCCTATTATTTAAAGCTAAGAAATGACAAAACTTTAAGTTAGAATAAATAGAGAAAAAGCCTTTTTTTAAACCATAACATTGTCTTAATTTTGTGAAGATACCCTCTATCAAGAATCACAACATTTAAATAACTTAACTGGATCGTTGAAACCCTGAAACTTAGCTAATCGTTTCGATTTGGTAATCTTTAATAATAAACTTGATCTCTTTTGCTTTAATTGAAGTTTCTTAGGTTAATTTGGTAGTTTTAATTGGTAAATTATGGCACTTAAAACATAAATCATCTCATGTGTCTTCAATTTCTCAAATCCAGAACTTATGAAAGATTTAAATTATCATCCATTTAACTCTAAGAGTGGCAAGCTAAATTCCATAAATTATGCATAATATGGAAGATGTGGAGGTGTTAATGAATCACAATCAACATATAGATCATTGTTTACCACCTATGATAATAAAAATGATACATAAAAGGAGAAAATTCCATTCTTAAGCAATTTAAACAAAAGGTACATCAATCCCAAGTCCCTTAACACTCAAAACCTTAATATTAATTGAAATATGACTTAATAGAATCTCTTATGAAGTGTTTAACATCAACAGATGTTTTTTAGAGGTGTAATGCACACCCATAGTCCATAATCAACTCAAGCAATACATTAAAACTACAATTGTCACAAGAACAAGGCATCTAATTTGCATAACACAATGTAACTATATGAGAAATGATGTAAATCAATTCATAGTTGAATGGGTAATGATAAATAAGAATTATTTCACATACTAGGAAATCTTAGATCATCAAACAAAATTTAAAAAGTGAAATAAAATCGCATAAAATTACTTAAGAGAGCCTTACTCACATTAAAACTCTAAGCAATAATTAAAACTTTAATTTTCATGTGCTTAATGCATATATGGAAGAAATAATTTGATGATTTGATGAAAAACTTGTGAACTGATGCATAATAATCACTTTAAGAGTTTGATTTGAGGATGGGTAGGTGTTAGAAGATGATAAATTAACTGAGAGTTAAAAGAGGAGTGAAAAATTGAAGGGGGCATCAGGTTTAAGTGTTTTAAAACACTTTTATTGGAACCATGACCTAGGTTGTTGAACCTACTGGTTTCCCAAAACAAATATATTGTAAGCATGATTAATTCTCATAGCCTAGACTGTGGCCTTGGCCATGGAACATGTTGCCAAAATTCTAAAACTTGTGGTTTTTCATTCTAAATGTGTTCCAAAGCCTTTCTAACTCATTTATAAATAAAATTAATCATCTTTGATGGAAATTAACAACTAAATTTGATATGAAACTCAAAGAAACATAAAGAAAAAAATTGAGCGGGCATGCATTCAAATGAAACATGCCATAATACAAACTAATTGAAAAAAATTATAAGGATCAAATTGAAATATAATCAAAATAGATTAAAAAAATGTTAGGTTACCTCCCAATAAGTGCTTGTGTAATGTCTTAAGCTTGATGATATTACTAGGTTCATCTTTTGCCTACTTTCATTATTCAAGCTCACATTTTCTTCTTGACCTTCTCTTTAAAGTTCCTTAAATCCTTGTTATATAATTTTCTCCGCTTATTAAGTACCTTCAAATTTAGGGTGGACCTCCTCTTTACTCTTTGGTTCTCATGGCTCAATCTTATCAGTAATTTGAACTTCTTTGGCTTATTCTTTGCAATCCCCTATAACACACTCAAGGTTCTATCATTATATATGTTCAAAGAAGAAGAATTTTATTTTTCATTAAAAGATGACTTGATTATTTTATAATTGGAAAAATAATGGAAAGTAATAGATTCATCTTCGATCCTCATAGTCAATTTCTTTTCTAAGACATCAATTAAGGCTTTTGAGATTATTAGAAATGGTTAACCTAGGATTAAATGTATTTTATCTTTTTCCTCTATATCTAAGATCACAAAATCAATAAAAGATATAAATATTTCTACTTTAACTAACTCATCCTCTATTTTTGTATGATATTTTATGGATCTATCAATTAACTAAATACACCTAGTGGCTTTTATAATTTCTAATCCTCATTTAAGTGCATATTACCAATGGTGTAAGGAATAGAAAAACTCCCTAAAATCTTTTATCTTCTAATGTATCTTTCCCGTAAACACTATTGCAAATTCATCACTGTTAGTCTTAAAAGGCCCTTAAAAGGAGGGAGTTGAATTAGGTTCTTAAAACTTTCGACAACAGATTCCTAAGTTCACCTAAAGTTCTTAACCTTTTTGTAGAAAATGGTTTCAGAAAACAGATAACAATATATGTCATTTAATAAAATAATTTTAATATACACATTATCATAATAAATTTATTTGTATATTTAATAAAATTATAAACACAGTTTTTGTATATAAAAAAACATAATAAATTAAATAAAAAATATGTAAAAGTGAAGATTTTAAAAAAGAACAATAAAATCATTTTTTTCCAAAAAGGGTCCACTTTCTCCTATGTCCAATGCCTAACAAAACTTGTTTAGATTTTCCAATATAATAAAAATAATAGTTTTTATAAATACAATCCTTTTTCTGCACTCAATGATAACTTTTGAATTCATTTTAAGGTTTAGGAAGAACCTTCTCACAACTATACTACCTCTCATAAATTACAATCAAAGAATAATTTCACCTAAACAAATTTAGTATATTTAGAGGCTCATAAAACTCAAAATATATACATGAAATTTGTGCACTTAAAACCACTAAAATAATACTCTTAAGAAAACTTTCATAATGCTCAAAACACTTGATTAATCACTTTGTAAACTCTTATATGATAAAAACTGTTGTAAAAAGCCTATTTATAGCCCTAGGCTATCAAACTAGTCATTTATTATCATTGCATGATGTTCAATACATTAAAATTTTATTACCACTGAAAAATAATTTTTATAGTGGGATTTTTGCTCTTTAATGATAGTTTTTGTAAATATCAATGATCTACTGCCATTATAGTCCCTTCAACGTAGTCTATAATGGCTCCATTTAAGAAACCTAGCAACCACTATTGATGGAAGTAGAGAACAATGGTGGTAGTATATGACATTATTGAACTCACTTAAAACTATTGTTGAACTCACCATAAAACGTACAAAACTTTATCTGAAGTAATTCCAATCAAATCCAAGCCTAATCCAACTTTATAAACACTTCCTAAACTCATATACACATTAGGTTACTATGTGGTTAGGGATAAGTTTTCTATAATATAGGACTTGTCTAAAAATTGAAGAACATAGGACACAAGAGCTTGTTTGTGTCTATAGGCTAGCATCTTAGACCAATCACAATCTATCTATTTTGAGGATCAATTATAATTCTAGAATCTTGGATTTATGTTTCACCCAGCTTTTTGTATTTGTTATTTATTTCTTATTTGTTTGCTTTTGTTTTGTTGAATTTGTTTAGTGTTTAGCTTAATGTTTCCATATCCAGAGGTTTTCTTTTCTTTTTGTTTTCCTTTTTATGCAACATTAGAATAGCTTTAGCATATCATAATTCCCTGTGGGATTAACCCTGACTTACCCTAACTATGTAGTTAGGTTAGTTAAGTAAATTTATTATTTGGGAGTTCACGATAATTCATCAAATTTTTGGCGTCATTGCTAGGGAGCTTACGCTTATGTTTTAGCTATTTTCTATAGTTGTTTTTGTTTTTGTTTTTATTATTTTTGCTCATATTGTCTTCTGTTTGTTTTATATTCACAACTTTTTCTAATTCTGAGTTCTTTTAGCTACAATGAATCATTATCAGCATGCTTTTGAGTTTGATTGTTATTCTTATTATTCTGATAATGAGTTTGATTCTTTTGCTACTTCTAGGTTCGAGTAGCAAATTTCGAATTTCACACCCTTAGCCATGCAAGTTTTAATAGATGATCAATAAACTAAGGTATGTGACATTTCCTCATTTTTGGGTTATCTTTTCTGTACGTGTCCTTCTTTTCAGGATACACCACGATATAGTTTCAATTCTCCACCCATCTACTACCAAGATCAAGCACACTTCTGCAAGTTTTGATGGATGATCAACAAACTAGCTTGGTGACAAGCAATCTTCAATTCTAGTGGGAAATGAGGAGTGGCTTGAAGGACTTGGAAGATCAAGTAAGCTAATTGGCCAAAGTAGTTCAAATTTTAGAAGCCCAAGTATTTACAAGTGTTCTTATCCAACAGGAGAGTGATGCTGAGGAGATGTGCACTATTCCATCAAAGAGTGGAGAACTATAGGAGCACCCAAAAGAAATAAAGGAAGAGCAAAAGCAACTAGGAGAGGAAGAGCCACCTATGTGAGAAAAGGAGACGGGTGTGCAACCTCCAAAAGTAAGTGATGCATTTCATGTTATTACTAACCGAAATCGCTTCCTTTGCCTAGTTTTTTTCAGGTGAAAGAAGAAGAAGAAGAAGAGAAGCAAGACAAAGAAAAATCGCATGGTGCTAACTTAATGAATGAGCTATGGTTGTAATATTTTAAGTATTGGTCAACTTTTGGATAATAGTTGTAAAATTCATATAAAAGGTCATACTCTTTGACTTAGAGATCATGATTCTAACATTTTTTTCAAGGTGACTATGAGTAACAACAAGATGTTTTTGTTAAACTTGCATACTATGGATTCTATGAATTTGAATACTAGTGTTAGTAATCCTTCATGGATATGGCATATGAGGTATGGTCATTTGGATTTTCATGCACTAAAAGCTTTAAGAGAGAAGAAAATGGTAAGAGGAATTTAAAGTATAGACCATCCTGACCAACTATGTGAGGCAACTTACTCGGAAAACATTTAAGGAAAAGCTTCCCAAACCAATCAATCTTAAGAGCTACCGAAACCACTCCAACTTGTTCATTATGATGTTTGTGGTCTTATCAATCCTCTGTCTTTTGGTAAAAGTTCTTACTTTATTCTCTTTAGATTATAGTAGAAAGACATGGGTGAAGTTTTTTAGGTACAAATCTAAAGCATTTGATGCTTTTAAAAAGTTTAAAGCTTTAGTTGAAAAAGAAAGTGGTTTTGAGATTAAAGAATTAAGAACTAATAGAGGTGGAGAATTTACTTCTAACGAGTTTAAGAGCTTTTATGAATTGTATGGAATTTTTTATCCTCTTACAGTGCCTAGGTCTCCACATCAAAATAAAGTAGCAAAAAGAAAGAATCAGACAATCCTAAATATAGTGAGAACTATGTTGAAAAGTAAGATAATGCCTAAAGAGTTTTATGCTGAAGCAGTTGCATATGCAGTTTATCTCTCAAATCGTAGTCCCACAAAGAGCTTGAAAGATGTCACTCCATAAGAAGTATAGAGCGGAATAAAAACTTGTGTATCTCACTTAAGAGTGTTTGGATCTATTGCACATGTGCATATTCATGAGAAAGAAAGGTCCAAACTTAACGATTGAAGTAAGAAATTTATTTTCATTGTTTATGAAAAAGGGTCAAAAGGTTATATGTTGTTCAATCCAAGCAAAGAAAAGATTATTCTTAGTAAAGATTTAGAATTTGATGAAAAACCATATTAGGATTAGAGCTCTCAAAATGAGGGATCTTATGATTTCTTTCCATATTTTGAAGATGAAAAAGAAAAGGAGGTTATCCAAGAAGTAAAAAATGATGCCGCTTCACCAACCTCAACAATCCCATCATCTTAAGCATCATTATCCACGCCTTTATTAACAAGCGTGGGACCTCAAGGATATCAAAAACTTGACCAATTTTATGATAATCCTAAGTTGATTTGCTTACTTGCAGATATTGAGCCTCTAAATTTTGAAGATGATAACAAGAATACAAAGTGGATATAAGCAATGGATGAAAAAATTCAAGCCATCAAACGAAATGACACATGGGAACTTACTTCTCTTCCATGAGGCCATCAAGTAATTAGAGTCAAATTAGTGTAAATGTGATAGGATTGAATTATTTTATGTTTATTTATGCATTTTCATGTTATTTCAATCCTATTTTCAAGATGAAATGCTTAATTTATATTCATTTTATGTTGAATACTAGGTTGGATATGTTGATATACATTTGGGACAAAAAAGACAGGATTTTGAAGTAAAATGGAGCAAATGTTTTTAATAAAAGTGGAGTTTTCCAAAGGAGCAAGTAAAAAGAAGATGTTTGAAAAAGAAAAAAAAAGCAAATGAGACATTTTCAAAACAATGGAAGCTTTACAAGAGAGGCAAGTGGCAGTAAAATGGAAAGCTTGGTAAGAGGAGCAAAAACTTTTAAGAAAATGAAAAGCATGGAGAGGAGCATAAGAGACAAGAGGTGGCTTTCAATTAAGCAAGCAAAAAATCTGATTAAGAAAAAAAAGTGCTTAAAAGGAGGAGCTTCTCTTGGTTGAAACATGTCCTACTCTTCCTAAGCAAAAGAACACAAAAATCAAAATATTAAGAAAACTTTCCAGAGAAAAAAAGACAAAAACGTATAAACAAAAGAAATCTTTAAAAGGATAAGAACAAGTGGCACTAAGAGAGGAAATATTGGCTTAGCACAAGGCTGAAAAAGGGAGTTATTCACTCACAAAAAAAAAAAGGCAACACATATATAAATGAAAGGATGGGAGCTTTTAAGGGAGAGATAGCATCAACATGGCAACCTTTTCCTTGGAGCTCTCCTTAGATAGCCATAACATGTTTTAAGAACTCCTCCTTAGATTTTCATTTGTTTTGCATTGTTCTCTCATTTTAGTTGCATTTTCCTTAGTTTTTCTTTTTCATTTTTAATTGTTTTGGTCAGTTGCCAAATGCTTTAATGTTTATTGCTTTAGTTAATGCTTTCCTAGTTCCTTAGTTTGGGTTATTTATTTATAAGTTTTGTAGTTTATTCTCTTTTTATTGTATGGAACCTTTGGTTTTTATTAATATTATGTGTTATGTTCTTTATTTTCCAACCCTTACTTGTGTTCTTTTATTATGGTTATTGTTAGTTTATTGATTGCTTTAGTTAATTTCATAATGTTACCTTAGGTTGTGCTTGGGTTTAAAGATATTGATGGGATTTTGGCTTAATAATTATGAGAATTGATTAGGAATTCATTAGGTACTGTGATTTAGGTTAAGGTTGAATTGGAATTCTAGTTAAATAACATGAATTAGGAATTTATTCATAGGATTGGCCATCTTAAATTTGATTTTTAAATCCAGTGCTAAGAATGATCTTTTGATACATAATAGTCATAGAGATTTCCAAGGTAGCAATAGGCTAATTATTTTTTTCAACAAACTTAATCAACTTAGTCCAAGGTTCTAGTTCTCTATGTTACATAATCCGAAGTTGAAAGATTATTTCTTAGGTTAGTTATTCCTTAGTGTGTTAATGCCACTGTTAAATCTAAAAAGCTTATTCTAATTTACCGTGTGATTAGGGGTAAGTTTTCTATCGTATAAGACTTATTTAAAATTGGTGGAACGTAGGATTTGAGAGCTTGTTCAAACCTATAGGCTAGCATCTTATACTAATCACAATTTGTTTATTTTGAGGATTAATTATAAGTCTAAATCCCTGATGTATTTTCTGTCCATCAGTCTTTTATTGTTATTTGTTTCTTTGTGCTTTGCATCCTTAGTGTTTTGTTCTCATTTATTGTCTTTTCTAATGCCTTTGCATTCAGGGGTTTTCTTTTCCTTGTTTTTCTTTTAGTATAACGTTAGGAATATCTTCTAAACATAACCAATTCTCTATGGGTTTAACCTTGACTTGCCCTAGCTATATAGTTAGGATTAGTTATGTATTTTATTATTTGGTGAGCTGACGATAACTCATACCAACAAGATCAAGAAGAATGTCAAAGGTGAAGTGGAGAGATACAAAGTAAGGCTTGTTGTTAAAGGATATAAGAAAAAGTAAGGTATTGGCTATAAAGATGTATTTGCCCCTATTTCTCTCTTGGAAACAATTTGTTTATTAATGCGTGTTGCTGCTCAAGATCATTGAAAGATTCATCAATTGGATGTCAAGTCTGCTTTTCTCAATGGGTATTTAGAGGAAGAAGCCTACATTAAGCAACCAATCAGATATATAGTTGAAGGCCAAGAAGATAAATTTTTGAAGTTAAAGAAGGCATTGTATGGACTTAAACAAGCCCCAAGAGCCTAGAGTATCCAAATCAACAATTATTTTCAAGAGAATGGCTTTACTAGATACTTACATGAGTATGCTCTTTATGTTAAAAAGGATAAAGACGATTTGTTACTTATTTGTATCTATGTGGATGATTTGATCTTCATACAACAATCCAAAGATGTTTGAAGAGTTCAAAGATTCCATGACTTAAGATTTGAGATGAGTGACATGGGATTAATGTCTTACTACCTAGGAATCGAAGGAAAGCAAATGGAGGATGGAATTTTTATTACTCAATAAAGCTATGCAAAAGAGGTATTTGAAAATTTTAAGATGTTAGATAGTAAGCTGGTTAACACTCCTATATAATGTGGATTAAACTAACTAAGTTTGATGGGTAAGAGGGTGTAGATCCAACTTTGTTCAGAAGTCTTACAAAAAACTTGAGATACTTGACTTGTATAAGACCGAATATTTTATTTGCAGTTGAACTTGTTAGTTGATTTATAGAGATACCTTCTGAATTTCACTTGACGGCTGTCAAGAGAATTCTTTGATATCTTAAAGGTACAATATATTATAGAATATTTTATTCATCTTCTAAAAAATTTAGTTTAATGGAGTTTTGTGATAGAGATTTTGTTAGAGATTGCGATGACAAAAAAAGTACTCATGGGTTTGTTTTCTTTTTGGCATATAATGTAATCTCTTGGTGTTCAAAGAAACAACCTATAGTCATACTCTCTACATGTGAAACGGAGTATGTAGCAGCTATTTTTTGTGCTTATCATGCTATTTGGTTGAGAAGGTTTTTTAAAGAACTTCCTTTAGAGAAAATTGAAGAAATAAAGATCATTATTGATAATAAATCCACTCAAGCTTTGGCAAATAATATGGTGTTCCATGATAAGAGCAAGCATATCAACACAAGGTTTCATCTGATTCGAGAATACATTTCCAAAAAAGAGATTAATTTGGAGTCTGTGAAGGCCCTTAATCAAGTTGCTGACATTTCTATGAAACCTCTCAAATATGATGCTTTCCAAAAAATTAAGGATGATATTTGAAGTTATACAAAAGTCAAGTTTAAAGGGAGTGTTAGAAATAAATATTACTTATAGAATTTTGCAGTAATTTTAATGGAGCATTTGAATGATCAAAACTTAACTAATTAAGATGATTTATACTTTTTTAAAAATCTCTATATGTCTAGATTCGTATTAATCAAATTTTATATTATTTGGAGTTGCCTAGAGAGAATTATGATGGAATGAAAATAGATTGATCAGTTTTTGGCTATTATGAAAATTTATATGAGTCATTGAAAGATTTTCAGTCTTTGTATTCTAGAATTAAGTAGTTTTTAAGTTAGCTAGTTTAGAATTCTCTATTTAACACTATAAATAACCATGTAATATTTCATATTATACAAGTGAGTCAATAATAAAAATTCTATTAAAAAATTCCTCTTCTTTTATTATTTGTGTAAGTGAGAGTTCTTCCTTATGTGTGAGTGTACAAATCTTTAAGAGTTTTTATTTTTTTCCAGTAATGACTACCTTACCACGAGCACAACTTCCAAGATCTCGGGTAAGTATTAGGGAGGAATTACATATACCTTGGTTTGACGTATGCAATTTTTTGGGAAGGATGTGGAAAATGTTTGTAGTTGGAATTGGTAAGGTGAAGAAAGTTGATAGATAATTACAGTGTCAAGCAACAACGAGGTTAATCTAGTGGCACCTAAAAGATAGTAAATTTTTTATTTCTAATGTGGTTACAGATTATGAGGTGATATTGAAAAGGTTAATTGCGATACCTATTAGACTGGTTCTATGAAGATAAAGTGAATGCCACAGTCATAGGCCTTATCTTAACCTCTTTAAGACATCATAAAGACAAGCCATTTCATTTCATTGGTTACATCTCCCACCTAGCAGGAGGTGGTTTCCTCATTGTGCTCTTTTCCATGCCCAACGGACTCAAAGAGTTGATATTTGATTGATCCAATCATCAAAAGTACAAACTAGTTGTCACTTTAGGAGGAATAAAGCTTTAGTGGTCTAAAATGAGTAATGATTTCAGTCTTAACCCTACAACTATGAAATTCATTTCAAATGTTTGAACGTGCTTCAATACCTTACCACGTATATAAATATAGGGTTAGATGTGGTGGACGAACCACCAAATTCTTAACCGCCTATAACTATATTGTCTAGGTTTCCATTTAGTATTAAAGATGCAACTCCTAACCTAACAAAGGATGCAACATTTCCTTTCACAGACCCTAACATATTAGGTAACATCTAGATTCTTAGGAACAATTTATTAGAGCTATCAAGAAACCAATCTCTAAATGTGTTATTTATCTTATAACTAAGCTGATGTGAATTAGACCCTGATTCGAGAAATGACAAACAACTCCAGTAAAAAGAAAAAAAGAAACTAATGAGATTGATAATTCTTTTCTATCGAATTTCATTTCATCCCAAAATATATATAATCTTTACAATAACAGATTTTCTGATCTGTTGACAATTGTCAAAATTTCATAGTTTGGCTAACAATTATATTTGTTTATTGTTATATTTGTTATAGTTAATTCTTGACTTGATTGTCTGTATGTAGGTTTAGTTGTAGTCTGTTGTCCATTTGGGCTTTAGTATTTTTCTCTTGGGCTTGGGTTGGTTAGTCTGATTCTTAAGGGTCTCAGTGTTTAGGTGTCTAGCTTCTTCAGTGGTTCGGCCCATGTTGTTTAGCCTAATCTCAAGGCTCATTCTCACATCATTACCTACCGGCCCGAGACAGACCTTGTCCTCAAGGTCAAGGTTAGGGTAGGTGGAGACGATGTGGTCCAGAGACTCCCACGTCGCCTCGTCTCGCCCTTGTGTCTCCCACTGAATCAGTAGTTGTCGAATAGGTCCTTAAGGGAAACAAGAGTACAATGACCGAGAATAGTTATCGATTCTTAAATCGGCTGGGTGTCATACGAGGAAGCTGGGAGTGGGCATATCTGGGTGTCTAGATGTCCATAGCAGCAGTGGTGCAGAGATACATGGAAAACGGGATGGATACGGGCGGTTTCCGGGAGATCTAGGTGGTAGGTGATCTGACCGATTCTTTTTAAGATGCAGAAGGGACCAAAGAATCACTTGGAGAATTTCTGTAAGGGTGGACTGATATCTTCCAATAGGGACAGAGCTTGACGAAAACCCAGTCACCCTCTGTAAAGGTTTGCTTTTGGAGATGGTGGTTGGCCTAGTGCTCCATGCGCTGTCTACTTCGTGAAAGGTTGGCCTTTAATCTTGTTAATAGGTTGTCTCTGTGTTGTAGGATTTCATCCACGGAGGCGATAGGTGTAGAACTGACTAGGTAAGCCAGAAGGGTTGGCGGTAGGCAATCGTATAAGGTTTGGAAAGGGGTCATCTTGGTGGTGGAATGAAACGACGTATTGTACCAGTATTATGCAAGGTGAAGAAATTGAGACCATTGGCGCGGCTCTCAATGGTCAAGCAACGAAGGTAAGACTCCAAACATCAATTAACGACCTCAGAATGGTTGTCTGTTTGGGGGTGATATGCAATATTGTAGGTGAGTTTAGTGCCTTGTAGCTTAAAAAGTTCCTTCTAAAACTGACTTAGGAAAATAGAACCATAGTCGCTAATGATCAATTTGTGCATGTCGTGCAGTTTGAAGATGTCCAAGAGAAACAAGTCGGCCAGGAACAATGCTGAGTATTTAAGAGGTAGGGCGAGGAAGTGGGCAAATTTTTTCAGTCGATCGAAGATAACCTAGATTGTCATCTTACCCTACGAGGTAGGAAAGTAAGTAATAAAATCCATAGTTATGTCCTCCCATATCTGTGTGGGGATTAGTAATGGTTAAATTGTGCCATAAGGTTTTTGAGTGATGGGTTTGTTTTGTTGGCAGACGAGACACTCCTTGATGAATTTTTTGATGTTGCGATGCATGTGTGGTTAATAGAAAGAGGCAGCTAAGCGACTGGTTGTAGCTTGGACTCCCAAGTGACTGCTGATGGGGGTCGAGTGGCACTCCTATAGAAGTTGATCCTGCAAGCCTATATCCCGAGGTATGTAAAGCCTATTTTTGTAGTATACAAATCCATTGAGGAATTGATAATGTGGTTATAGGGATGGATTGGCTTATATGTTCTTGAAGAGGTCCTAAGCAGGGGTGCTAGCAAAATAGGAATGGAGCCTATTGAGCCAAGGAAATGATGGTGTAAAAATAGCCAAGAGATCCACCGGAACATCAGCTGGGAGTCTCAAAAGGGCATCGACCACCTTATTATCTTTGTTAGGTGCGTAGAGGATTTCAAAGTCATAGCCTAGTAATTTAGTAAGCCACTTCTATTGCTTTGGGGTCTGTATAGTTTTAGAAAGTAGATGCTCGAGGCCTTTTTTTCTCAGTGAAGATCCTAAATTTGTTACCCAACAAATATTGTCTCCATTTCTTGACAGGTTTAGTAATAGCAAACATTTCTCATGTATAGGTTGAAGCAGATTGCAGTGGAGCAGGAAACTTCTTGTTGAAGTAGGCAATGGGATGACCCCCTTGGGACAAAACTGCACCCGAGGCTATAGTAGACGTATTAGTTGTCAGTTCAAAAGTGGTGGAGAAGTCAGGTAAGTGCAATATTGGTGTGGTAGTCATAGTTGTTTTCAGTACATAGAATGTAGACGTAGCTATAGGTGACCCCTAGAAGGCATTAGTTTGCAGTAGATTAGTGAATGGCCTGGCAATAGTTGCATAATGTTTCACAAAATGCCTCTAGTACCCTGTGAGGCTTAAAAATCCCCTGAGGGCCTTAATAATCATAGGAATAGGCCAATCCAAAATAGCTTGAATTTTACTAGGGTCAACCTGCATACCTTGAGCTAAAATAATGTGACCTAGGTAATTTATAGAAGACATAGCAAATAGGCACTTAGAGAACTTAGCATAGAAATTGTGAGATGACAGTAGTCTAAGAGCTTAGTCCAAGGCCATT
>JAOXYD010000135.1:19399037-19409059 GCA_028565735.1 Pinacopodium congolense | reverse complement strand
TAAGAATTAAATATAAATAAAAATAATAGATTTAATAGATAATAAAAATAATAAAAAAGTAAAAAAAAAGGTTGGAAGAGTAGATTGAAATAAAAAATTAAAAAAAAAGTCAAGGGAGTGAGTTTGACTGGATTGAGTTGAAAAGAGTCAGATCAACGGGTTAAATCGATTGAACCGATTAAAACAGTGAATTAAACCAAGTCGAACCGGTTAAACTGACCGATCCAATCTCTAACCCTCCAGTTTTTATATATAATAATTTTTAAAAGAAACTAAATCGATAAACTAACCAAATTGAACCGGCCGGTCCATCCAGTTTTTTAAACATTGCCTAATACAATGCGATTGTCATCAATCGTTATATCATTTGAGATCGTCAATTACATTTCCTTCATTATGGGGTTATGATTTACCTTGTCTACAACTATAACATATTTCCTTGATTATGGAGTTCTGATTTCCGTTGTCTACAACTACAACATCGTCTCATTTATGATTGACAATTACCAATAACCTGACAGAGAAACGGTAAAACGGGACAAAAAATAAGAATAAAGTTTATTAGGTCCTTGAAGTTAATAAGACTATTTCTGCATGAGCTTCTAGAAAGCACACCACACTCGAGAGATTTTAGAGAGCGAATGGGTTTCAAAGGTGGTGAAGAAGGAGAGGTGTTTTGGAGTTTCGCAAATTGAGATACACAAGTCCAGTAAATCACATCTAATTTTGATGAAGTAATTTCTAATCCATAGTTTTTGGAAATTTTAATGAGACGATAGAACTGCAACTCCGTTCGGAACAACATAAGACACGTTGAGTGTGTGTGTGTATCAAAACCGATAACTGTGTGGCCGGGAGTAAAAGTGGCGGTTGTTTGTTGACACGAGAAAAAGGCATTTGCAGTACCATTGAAAAGACCAAATTGCCCATCTATTGCTGATGAAATATGAGTGTGTTTTTTGGTTACCGAGTAATTTCAAAGTCTAAAGAGTCTTCGTTTTAAAAATAAATTGTAGTAGTGGTTCCAGAATCAGAAGGATTCCATAAAAATTAGACAAAGAGCCTACAAGTGCCCGTCTCCCTCTATTCTCACTCTTCCCTTTTGATTTCCCAAAAAAAAACTGCTTTTTTGCCTTTAGCATAACTGATTTCCCAGTCAAATACTTATACTCTTTCTCAATATTGTTTCTTTTCCCCCTTTTTTCTTTATTTAATTTGAAACATTTCTCCTTGTTGTTTTTGACTTCGTTCGAGATGAGTACGGGAGAGCTTCTCGGTATCGAACCTCTAGAACTAAAATTTCCATGTGAGCCCCATGGATCTATGTCTTGTTTTTGTTTGATTTATTGTTTTTTTCATTGGATTTGATTTTTTGACTTTGTTTTCTTTTTTTTTTTTCTTTTGATTAGTTGAATTGAAGAAGCAGATCTCCTGTTCTCTTCAGTTGTTCAATAAAACCGATAACTATGTTGCTTTCAAGGTAATAATTTCCTTTGACTTTTTCTGCTGATGGATCATCTGTTTTCTCCATTTCTTTCTATGTTTAAAAGTGAAAAGTGTTGTTTGGTTGCTGGAAAATGTACTGGAAAGAAGAAAAGAAAGGAAAAGGAGACGGGAGACTTAAGTCGTGAATCTCTAATTTTTTTTCTTTTCATTGCCAAACAAAATGGTAGAACTGTCATTCCAGTATTCGAATCTAGACTTTGGAGCTTCAGATTCTGAATACTCCCTCCCGGAAGTTCAGTTTTGAACAGATTATTTAGAGTTGGCTTTTATGTTATTTTTTGTGGGTATTAATGCGCTGGTGTTTAGGTCAAAACGACAAACCCAAAGAAGTATTGTGTCCGGCCGAACGCTGGCGTCGTGTTGCCCCAGTCGACTTGTGATGTCATAGGTGCTCATATTTTTTATTTATTTCACGGATTTTATGGTAATTTGTAGCCATTGTTAGACATTTATGAGGTAGATATATATTTATTAACTATATTTTTATGCATTTGCTCAGTTACAATGCAGGCACAAAAGGAGGCTCCTCCTGACATGCAATGTAAGGACAAATTCTTGCTTCAGAGCGTCAAAGCAAACGATGGCGTAACTCCAAAAGATATCACCGCAGAAATGGTAATTTCAGTTTTGATTTGTGTTTAATGTGCTTGGTTTTGGATATTTGTGAGTTTTGGATGTCTTACACTTGGAAGGTTGATTTTCTAGTTTAATAAGGAGGCTGGGCATGAGGTGGAGGAGTGCAAATTGAGAGTGGTTTATGTCTCTCCACCTCAACCACCTTCTCCCGTTCCTGAAGGTTCTGAAGAAGGGTCTTCGCCCAGGGGTTCTTTTTCAGAAAACGGGAACGTGAATGCAAATGAGTTCTCTAATGTGAGTACTTTGAAGTTCTCATTTGATTAACTACTATATAGTGGAATACTTTAATATGCTGATATTGTACAAATGTTGTTGTTGTGGTTTATGTTGTTGAAATTCAGGCTGCAAGATCATTTGGTGAGCGGCTTGAGTCTCAGGAGAAAACTTTGGAGGTAGTTTTCACTATGATTTTATTTCTCTTTTTCAATTTATTTGTGGTTGCATGCTTGTAATGATTAGAAATTTGAATTCCCAACTCTGATGCATATGTTTATTAATGACACTTACCACACTTTTAAGAATATTAGTGACTTAATGATTGGGGGAGAGAGTTAAAGAGGAAGCGAAGAAGAAAGAAAAGGAAGAAGAGGGTGAAAGATCAGAGAAGCAACCTTGATTGTTTGTTGATCCAAATGTGCAGCCAAATAAGCCTAGGATACCATACCCTCAAAGGTTGAAAAAAATGCACTTTGATAAGCAATTTGGGAAGTTGTTAGAGATATTTAACAAGCTTTATATTAATATCCCATTTTCTAAGGCAATTGCTCAAATGCTTTCATATGCTAAATTTTTAAAGGAAATCCTATCCAAGAAAAGAAGATTGGAGAAGTATGAGACCGTAAAGCTAAATGAATAGTATTCTATTATCCTGTTAAAGAATTTACCTTTAAAGTTCCAGGACCTACCCTAGTAATTTCATCATTCCTTGTATAATTGGTAGCTTAAAGATAGATAGGGCTCTGATAGATCTTAGAGTAAGGATTAATATCATTCCCTTATATATTTTTTAAGAAGTTAGGATTAGAAGAACCTAAACCAATGACAGTCTCATTACAATTAGTTGATTGATCTGTAACCTATCAAAGAGGGATCAATGAGGATGTTCTAATGAAAGTTGATAAATTTCGTTTCCCTATTAATTTCCTTGCAAGGATAAGAAAAAAGATAGAACAATGCTCATTATCTTAGGAAGACCATTTAAGGTGACAACTAGGGCATTAATAGATATACATGGAGAAAAGATCATTCTTATATTCAAGATGAAGAGACTGAGCTTAATGTTTTATAAGAAATGAAACATCCCTCCACCTTGGATTCATGTAACTTCATTCGAGCCAATTCTATTCCAGATGATCCATTAAGGTATCTGTGTTTAGATCCTCTACAAAAAGCATTGATCCATTCATGTTTCGAGGAAGTAGAGGAAGAGGAATAGGGAGTCAAAGAAATATTGGAGGAATTAGAAGTTAGAAAGGAAACCTTTATTTGGATTCAATCAAGAAGGTTTGAGCCTTTAGAAAGACCAAGTCTATCCCTTCCAAGGCCATCATTTAAGGAGCCTCAAACTCTTGAACTGAAGCCTCTTCATTAACATTGGAAGTATGTCCTTTTTAGGTCTCCATCACAATTACTTATGATTATATCATCATCATTGAATGAACCGATGAAGGAGAGATTTTTAAGAGTGCTTAGAGATCATCAAAACGCTATAGGTTGGATCTTAGCTGACATAAAAGGGTTAAGTCCTTCCATTTGTACTCATAGCATATTTGTGGAAGAAAGAAGTAAACCTTTGATCAAACTGTAGGGCAGGCTTAATTCACATATGATGGAAGGGGTTAAGAATGAAGTAGTTAAAATCTTTGATGCTAGTATTATCTTTCCAATTTCTAACTCCACATGGATCAGTCTAGTTCAGGTAATACCAAAGAAAGGAGGAACTACTTTAATGAAAAAAGATCATGATGAAATCCTTTTCACAAGGAAAGTAACTAGATGGCATATCTATATTAACTATTACAAGTTGAATGAAGCCATATGAAAGGACCATGTTCATTTGCCCTTCATAGATCAAGTAATTGAGAAATTGATTGGGCATTATTTTTTGTGTGTGCTTTAGATGGATATAGTGGATATTTTAAAAATCCTATTACTCTTAAGGATTAGGAAACGAAAACATTTATTTGTCCCTATGGCACCTTTGCATAATAACATATGCTTTTTGGCTTGTGTAATGCTCTTTTCATTTTTCAACACTGTATGATAGCAATATTTACTTACATGATTGAAACTTCCATTGAAGTGTTCATGAATGGATTTTTAGTATTTGGAACATCATTCAATATATGTTTAAAGAATTTAGAGAAGGTTTTGAGAAGATGTAAAGAGACTAACTTAATCTTGATATGGTAAAATGGCATTTTTATGGTACAAGAGTGCATGGTTTGAGGTCGTAAGATCTCTAGTAAGGGAATTGAAGTAGACCCAGTAAAAGTAAAAGTTATTGCTTAACTTCCACTACCTAATTCAGTTAGAGAAATTTACAATTTCTTGGACATGTTGGATTCTACCAGCACTTTATAAAGGACTTTTCAAAGATATCAAAGCCCCTTACTAAGTTATTGTCCAAGGGCATTATTTTTAACGTTGATGATAATTATATGCATTATTTTTAGTTATTGAAGGAAATCACTACTGCACCTATTTTGATATCACTTGACTAGTCTCTTCCATTTGAAATGATGTGTGATGTAAGTGACTTTGTACTTGGTGCAACACTTGGGCAAAGGAATGGAAAAATTTTCTATCCAATTTATTATACAAGTCAAACTCTGAATGATGCTCAAAGGAATTATATCACTATTGAAAAGGAGATGTTAGCTGTGGTGTTTACTTTCAACAAGTTTTGGTCCTACTTAGTACTTTTAAAGGATATCGTATATACAGGCGATTCTTATATGAAGTACTTGATGAATAAACTAGATGCCAAGCCACATTTTATTGATGGGTTCTCCATTTATAAGATTTTGACATTGAAATCAGAAACAAAAAAAGAAGAGAAAATTTTATGATGTATCATTTATCTTGTTTAGATGAAACTGCAATGAAAAAAGAAGCAGACCAAGAAATCAAGGAGGTTTTCTCTAAAGAGAATTTTCTAGCCATACTTACCTTTCTTTGGTATGTGAACATCGTGAATTATTTGTCTAGTAATGTTATACATCCTGGATTTTTGTACTAATAAAAGAAGAAATTCTTTTATGAAGTTAAAAGATAGCTTTGGTACAACCCTTTTCTTTACAAGATATGTGTCGATGGAATAACTAGGAGATGTATTCTTGCTAAAGTAGTGCCTTCCATCTTCTATCATTGTCATTCAAGAGAGATGGGAGGACACTTTAGACCTATTAGGATTACACATAAAGTGATGAAGTGCGGTTTCTACTGGCCAACTTAATCCAAGGATGTATTTCAATATGTTATGTCTTATAATAATTGCCAAAGGGTCAAACATATCTCTTAGAGACATGAGATGCCATTGAAGAGCATTTTGGTATGTGAAATTTTTTATGTTTTAGGTATTGACTTTATGTGACCTTTCCCTTCGTCATACTCTAATCAATACATCTTAGTAGCTGTGGATTACATGAGTAAATAGATTGAAGGAGTAGTGCTACCAACTAATGATTCAAGAGGTATAGTTTGGTTTCAACGAAAAGAATCTAGAGACATTATAAATAATGGAGGAACTCATTTTTGTGACAATCAATTTGATTCCTTCCTTTCCAAATATGGTGTTATCCATAAAATTGCTACACCTTACCACCATCAGAATAGCGGTTAAGTTGAAATTTTAAATTGAAAAAAAAGATAATTTTAAAAAATATCATTAGCTCATCAAGAAAGTATTGGTCATTAAAGTTGGATAATGCTCTACGGGCATATCAAATCGCATATAAAACCCCCATTGAGATGGCTCCATATAAGTTGGTGTATGGAATGACTTGTCATTTTCCTATTAAGTTAGAACATCATGCCTAATGGGTTATTAACTTTTTTAATTTTTACTCAAATAAAGTTAGAGAAGAAAGGCTTTTTTAATTGAATGAGTTGGATGAGTTTCGCCTTTATGCTTATGAAAACTCAAAATTGCATAAGGAAAGAGTCAAGAGATAGCACAATAAATATATGATTCAAAGAGAATTAAAGGTGGGTGATAAGGTTTTGGCCTATAATTAAAGATTGAGGTTATTTCTAGGAAAATAGGGGTCAAGATAGACAAGCCCATATGATGTTACCAAGATTTATCCATTTAAAACAACTGAAGTCATTAACAGTCACTCAACATTCAAAGTAAATAGGTAAAGATCGAGGTTGTATATGCCTGGTCAAGTTGAGGAGTCTTCTGACAACCTTTCACTTTTTAATCTTCGTTGACTAGGAATTATCCTCTTTAGATAGTTAATTATGTGTGAATTTGTTTTATTTGGTGTGACAAGACTTTAGATTAATGTATTAAATCCTTTTTAGTGTGTTTGAATTAGGTTAAGTGTTATTTCCTTGGTATTTCCTTATTTTTTAATGTGTTTAATTTGATTTTTTAATATTTTTTGATGAAAAATTAATTGAATTTTATTGGGATAAGGTTTGGGATGGGTTTTGATTAAATAGGATTTAAAATAAAGAGAAAATGATTTAATAAAACCATATTGGTTTGTTAACCCTAATATTAGTACCCTATTTTAGGACTAATATGGTGGGCTCAATATGGCAAACTTAGCCCATTATAGTGCTCTCCAGCTTATCATATTACTTCTAAAACATAGTGTTAAAATGCTATGTTTTGATTTAAACATGACAGAACCTCTCTTTCCCTCCCTCTAAGCTAACTCATCTCTTTTTTTGAAAAATCCCTAGTTCTTACTTGTTTTAAAACCAAATTAAGTGTTCTTGGTGTCATTTTGTTAGAAATTTTGTCCTTTATGGATGTATAATATCAAATCACTCAAAAACTCATAAACAAATAGCCAAAAAATCTAGAAAATTGTTAAGAATTACTATTCACATAAGAGGTATGTTTTTCAATTTTTCTATAGTTTTAGGCCTCTATTCCAGTAGATTTTTGTATCATTATGTTCCAAATTCAATAAGCATTCAAGTAATACCAAATTTGTTGCATTTCATTGATGTTAAACTTTTAGACATTTTCAGATGAATTAAATATTCTTTGAAAATTCACTGAAAGAATTTTTCGAATATTATTGGGTTATTTGTCTTATTGTGGTGCCTTTGTCAAATATTTTTTGATCCAATTGCCACCTAGGACTACTTTTGGACAACCTTCGACGAAAATGCCAGATTATAAATAGACTCGATTTATAACATGCAAAAATTCAGATTGGCTCACCTCTCATCGCAACAATAAATTCGTTGGTGCATGCTCCAGTCATCAAGACTTGGAGGCTCAGTTGGATGCCTTAAGTAATTTTTACATGCTGGGCTAGAAGTCAGTTATCACCTTTGCGGGGCTTATTTATCAAGATTTGATCTACAAATTCTTTGCAACATTGAGGATAAAAATGCAACGAATATGACAAAAATCCCCAGTTTTGCTCAAGATATCCCTATTCACTTGACTCGTGCTTTTGTTACAAGATTTTTGAATATGCCAAATGAATGGGATGTTTATGTGAGGGCACGCAATTCATTTCATGGAGATTCCATTGGCTCGAATCTCAACTTTTCAGATACTAATTTTATTTTGCCATAGGATTAGTTAAGGAGAACGATCATGCTTATTCTATTACACCTTTAGGAGTAAGGAAGAACATTGTTGTTGCTATTTTTAGTTCCAATGTGGAAATTAGGGCAAGTGGGATGAAGAACCTCATAAAGATCAGGTTGTTTAATTAAAGGGAGAAAAAGGAAATATTACATTTTGAAAGTCTAAAAATGCATTAAGATAGATTATTTAAAGTTAAATTTTAGGTAAGGTTAATTTATGTTAATAAACTGTTACAATTAAAAAAAAATCCAACGTTGCAATCATTTTACATGTGAAATGCAAATCAGCAAATGAATGTTTATAAGATAAATGTTAGGCTTTAGTAAAGTAATATGAAATAAATAAATTTGAAAGAAGTAAATTTTGGACATTAGTTCTTAGATTTTAAATCAACTTGAGAGAAAAAGAGTTTAGACATTATTTCCTATATTTTTATAGCATCTAATTAAGGATACAAAGTGGACTTATAAAATAAACTGGGTGAATAAGGTATTGTAATGAGTAGTAAAGCTAGGTTGATTAAAAAAGGATGTAATCAGAAGGAACCTATAAAGCATGATTAAACCTATATTCTTATAGTATGAATGATCATGGATAAAAAGTTGATTTATAAAAATAAACTAGGTGAATAAGGTAATGTCAAAATAATAATGCTAGGTTGATTGAAAAAGGCTATAATTGAGAGTAACTTGCAAACCATGATTAAACCAATATTCTTGTGGCATGATTATATGCAATAAGACATCTTTTTACATATATATGTTCAATGAGTTTAAAGTTATAAAAATGGATGTGAAATTTATTTTTTGAATGGTTATATAAAAGAGGAAATATATAATCAACAGCAATTGGGTTTTGAATGTCATTAGTCCTCTAATCTTCTTTATGAGTTTTCTAAAACTTTCTTTAATCGTAAATAAGCTTTAAAGGCATAGTTTGGCAACCTTAGCACATTTTTTAAAATAAAGTGGCTCCTCTAATGGTAAATTTCATATTGCTTAATTTAAAGAAGAAAGGATCGACATATTTGTAAAGTAATTTATATAATATTATTATCTTTAACCTAATATTAAGTTTTTCTAGAAATAATTTACTTACATATTTGAGCATGGAGTTTGAGATGAATATGATGAAGGAACTAAATTTCTTTTTTTGGCTTTAAGTTATATTTAAAAAAGGGATGAATGTTCATAAATTAAGTTAGGTATACAAAACAGTTATTAAATAAATAAAAAGGGATAAGGAAGAACCATTAGGAATGCCTATAAGTATAAAGACAAAGCTAATTAAATTATGAATAAGTTAAGAAAATGAATGAGAAGTTATACTAAGGACTACTACTATGTTCTTCTTTTTGTTTTGATTCTAATAAGCTCAATAACCAAGGCTTTATTTATTTAAGGTAGTTAAAAATAGCCTTTCATTTTTAGGGTTGTTGATGCCACTTACTTTCCAAGAAAGAATTGACATTAAAAAGGTGAAAGGGAAGGTAAAGATAGCTTTCTAGTCTTCCTTGTAGACCTCCTCTTATGGATAAATTTATAATCGTACCATATTTTCCTATAATTAGAGGAACATAGGACCGAAGGTCGATGTTTTTCGTTGGTTGAATGATTATAAATGGGCGTTCTTTAAACCAATTTTACTTGGAAAACCAAATTGAAATTAAACAAAAACCAACGTGACGAAAGGTAAGTACACCTATCGAAAAAGCAATAAAGTGGAGTAATTTTCAGACTCCGAGTGTTGAACCCACGACGAAAATTTTTGGAATTATTAAAATAATTACCAGATTAATTAGATTACAATTATCTAGGAAAATTTAAATTAATTGATTAAAAGACGAAAAGATTAAATTAAAGACTTATATTAGTTATGCTTCAAACCTTTGTAATTTTGAGTTATAAAATGATTTATAAAAATTCTGAAAATATTAACCTTGTGGAATCCAACTTTGGATAAGTGATTAATGAATTAAATTAGCTTAAAAATACATTTAAAGGCAGATTAAAGTTCCCTCACGAATTTAAGACAAAGCTATGGTTAAGACTTATGCCTTTTCTCCATTTAACTTAGTTTAAAGTTTGGTTATGCT
>JAOXYD010000135.1:19373754-19386963 GCA_028565735.1 Pinacopodium congolense | reverse complement strand
AAAATATATTTGAAACTCATCAAAACAATTCAATTCTAAAAATTTTATCAATCAAAAGAAAAATAATAACTAAAAAATGATAATTCAAAACAAATTTTATAAAATATTATTTTAGTTATTTTTTTTTTTTCAAAAATTGAAATGCATTATCAAAAGAATCTAGGTCTAATACAGGATGTAACTACCAAAACAGAAGCTTAGAGCCAACAGTTAGACAAAAAAACCAAAACTATACAAATCAAAGGACTAGAGACTCATAATTAGGACCAACCAATCTCCATTCTTCAAAGTCTCCATTTAGCTTTCAAGTCCTCAGACATAAGTCTGTTCAGCCCTTGATATATAGCAACTTCTCTAGTTTTCAATATAACTTTGTGAGTTAAGTTCTCCATGTGTTCTTCAGCAACCCTATGCAGTTGAATATTGCGTTCCAACTAGATGGAGTAAATCAATATGCCAACCACTGCATAGAAGAGCTCCTTGTTGCCTTTAGTTTTGAAGTGTTTGTTGAGATATTAGGAAGGAAAGTCTGATTAGATATTGCACAAACATCACATTCCAAACAAAATTGCCATTCTGGCCCAAAGGTCTTTAGCATAGATGGTGGAGAAGCAGATGCTCAACAGTTTCAAGCTTTTAATTTTTGAAACACACAAAACGCAAATTTTGTGTTTATATAAATTTGTTTTTTTTGTTTTAATTTTTAGAAATAAGAAAGAAAAATAAAAATAAAACAAACACATTTCTTAATAAATTTTGTCTAAAGAAATAATAAAAATAAATAGAAACAACAAGTCCCATATTACCTATTTTATTTTCTACCGCAATAAATAACTTCAGCAAGCCATAAAGTTCACTTAGGCAGGCCAAAATTTTGTTATCGAAAAAGGGCCTTCACTTTTTGGATCTTTAGGATCCAACAAGTCCAAGACCTACTTAATTTGTTCAAATCAAATGTTCAGAGTCAGAAGTTATCTTTGGACATTGTGGTCAAGCGTCACTGGTCATGTTCAAGATTTCCTGCAAAGAAAGCATCAACAGCATAAGCCCTAAACCCTTCTCTCAAAAGCCACATTTCTGTAAGCACGCCTTTTCAATTCAATGGCTCTACGGAGATTGAGACCCACGTCACCTCTGGTCTCAAGTTTCTACCACCGCTGTACTCTCTCTTTCTGCACCTCCACAGCCACTGATGTGGCTCCTCCGGCCACCGGTTCCGGCGACGATGAAGATATCTTGGCTCTAACCAAGAAAGCAAAACAATCAATTTCAGATGTCAAAAGATTAGTTAAAGACATTCAAAGCCCAGGTGATTAATTGATACCGTTTTTTATCTGTTGCTGTCTCCAATTGTTTTCATTGGATTAGTTGCATAAAAAAATCCGTTCTTTGGTTGCGGTTTTAATTTCAGAAATTATTGATTCAATCTGCGAGGAGTTTTACTGGCACCCGTTTCAAGAGGGAGGAAACGAGCGCCCCTACGAAGTGAAAGAAGATGATAATAAGTGGTACGCGAGGGTTGATATGCCTGGAATTGGGGTTAAAGGCGTTAGAGTTTGGCTCAAGGACAATACACTCTATTTCAAAGGAGAAGAGGAGGGAAAGAAGAACTTGAAGGACGACCCTCATCATGTTTCCAGGGTATACTCAAGCAACTTCTCTATTCCTCCTGGACAATACCAGACTGATCAAACCAGAGCCTTTCTGAATAATGGGGTACTCAAGATTGTCATCCCAAAAGTCAAGCTTGATGAGAAGGATAGTTCTGTAGATGTGCAAGTGGTGGATTGATTAACATAATTAGTGATGTTGTTTTGGGATTTTTGTTGGTGGTGATTGGTACTCATTGTAATCGCAGTTATTAGGAGAGCTTAATATTGATGGAGGCTGCTAAAGACAACAAGAGAAGAACCTCACGAGTCGGCAATAAATTTGGATTGAAGTATATCCATTAGAGCAGCATGTTCTGATATGTTCCGAGCGTGGATCAGTAAGATTTCTTTATGCAATATACAAGGGATTCTGACTTTGTATTATGACTACGTATTTATAATGTCCGATATTGATCCAAGAGGAGTAATAAATTAAATTCTAAGAGTCCTTGAGGTGAGGGTTCGGACCGTATACTACGACTCTGAGTTATTCCTTCATCATATAACAGTGTTTATTGAATGAATGGATTTTGCATCAAAAGTGACGTTGCTGTTCCTACTTTAAGAATAAGTGAAGAATTAAATTGGCAGAAGAAGTAATTCAACATGGGGTTTTCCGTAAGATAGAGCTAATCAATTAACCATACTTTCTTTGAAGCAACTTGCTACTAATGACCTGACAAACAATTTCAGAGGAAGACAACTCTGTTTAGAGGGTTTCTCATCAGAACTACAATAACTTTGGTCTTCCCCTTTCCTTCCATACCCAAAATCGGCCTTCAATATGACTTGTTTGTTTCGCACGTCCACTGAATACTCTCTTAAACCTGCAATTGATTTAAGAATAAGATCATAAACAATACTTAGCTATAGTTACTTTGGAGTTAGTTTGCACCAACTAAATTTTAGAGCATGGGAACACACAATGGCAAATAAAGCATTGAAACCAATTTGATTGCAAGTTGACGTGCATTTAAGTCTGTTTAGAGCTAAAATGCTATAAAGCATTGAAAAGTGAGTTGCTATTGGACACATAAAAAGTTGTATTATTCAGGAGAGATTTAATGTAATCTTCAATTATAATTATGAACAGTTCGGAGAATCCATACAACTTACTGTATGGCAAAAGCATTGAGAAGGATAACAGTATTATAGATTTATTTACATATTTGTTCACCAATAGCCACCAGTGGAATCCTTGGTCAACCACAACCATACCCTCCTCTCTATATCCGCTGATTAGAGTAGAAGCTCACCTCTCATCTTTGATACAACGTACGAAACTCTTCCTCGACAACTAGCGCATCCCAAACTTGCAGACATTACTATTACCTGAAACTGGAAATTAAACCAATCATAATTGCATTCAGAAACTAACGGAATCAGTGATATCAAGAAGCACCACAAGTTCCACAAATGATCATTCCAAGGGTAGTAATGATCTGCTATAAGGTGACCCTAATCACCTTCAATCCATTATTACTTTATAATTGTTTTATCTGAATGATGAAAGAACAGTTGCTTAGTGAATAGTGGTTATAGACAGTAAGCTACAGAATCGAAATGGAATAACATAATCTTTAGTAGGCCTTCAAAGAACACCTCTCTCCACGATTTCCGCTTCTAGTATTCATTCAAAAGCTCCACTATTGATGGAAAAATCATTAGAACACGATAAACTATCGAGCTAATCAAAGATTAAGCAGAAAGCATGTATGTTAATGGAGTATATCGAAGTCGGTTTAATTGCGAAGGGCAAGAGATGCATTAACCTACCATCGGAAGTGTTAAATCTTCCAAATCCATGAGAGATTTATTGGATGCAATCATCATCACTGCAACACTTTCAGCTTACCTGTGTTCTTTTATTTGTCCACAACAACTGCACCTCAGTGATGATGCTAAGACTTCCTACTGTCAGGATTTTATATGGAGCCGTGAAACCGTCATACTACTTGCCCCTTAATAATAAAGTCAATCTCTACCAACCATAGTGAGACATAGAAAAGTAGAATAGCTACAAAAGTCTGGAAAGTATTATTTTTACGCAAATTCACTTTCAACTACTTGCTCGTCAGCACTACTGCTTTGAATAATGGTAGTTTAGTTGGTTGGACTCACGAAGTTACCTGCACGTTATTATTGCAAGTTCAATCGAATTCATTTTGACATATTTGGCTCGTTAAGCTTACCAAAACTTACTGCTATGGCCTTGAAGAGTGTGGGATTCATGTTACTGTTAGTTTTTTAATCTCTCTTGCCATTCTGAAAGCAGATAAGATTAAAAACCAATATGTGCTCCATTGGATTAAATGAATTGGTTGATCTAACAGCAAAGTTGGCATGGACAAATTTATACTTTAACCTTCAATGTTTTTTGAGATTCTTGTCGTTAGCTAGAGTTTGCTTATAAACAATTAGACGCACTATGCTCCATTACATCAATAAAGAAGTCGAGGTGCTTCCCAGGAGCCGAAATGACTGGATCATCAATTCAACGGCTTCAGTGAACAGAGAGGCAACCTCATCATCATGCAATTTTTTGGTGATAAACAAGTAATCATATTATAAGCTAAATCTCCATCTCCAAGACACAACCTAGGTCATGCCATCACCATTTATAAGCACGTCCGAAAACTTTGAATTATTTACATGGTGCAACATGGGAACGTCCAAACATCGCTTCGTCCTGATGATTTGCTTTGTATCTTCTTTATCGTGTTACCAAATATAGCTATACCACTGCATCAAATCAAATTTACCCTACAATTGGAAACTACATCCTCACTCCCACGAGAGTTTCCGATACTTCAAGCCCCTTGAGCTTTTGGTAAAACTTAGAAAGTTACTTTTCTCACATTCTTGAATCCATATTGCCCGATTGACATAAATATATGTTAATTCAATGGTTAACAATGACTAAGAATAGGCCAATTAAGCTCCACCAGACTGTCCATTAATTTCAACCATTACCATCTGTCCAACTAATTAAAATAATTTGTAAACTTGTAGTCCTAGCTATTAACGTTAAACCGACAAAAGACTATGGAAACTGCATCCAAGAAAAAGAAAAAGCCACAATATACAAGCCTATAACAGGAATTCGATAGTGCTCATTGAGCTGCTTTGATGCTACAATACGGCTAGATTCTCCACGAAATACAAGATCCTGCGTAATAATTCCTTTTGCACTTCATCATTTAACCGCTGTCATTTTGATTTTCCCAGAACTTAAAAAGTCAGGGGAGTAGACTGCCCATGTAAGGGATTCACAGTGGGGGTCGTGTCATTGTAGGAATTCACATGAACAGGAATGGATGTCCCAAGGATAGAGCTGCTCATCTTCCGGATTTCATCAGAAAATAAAGTCACTAAGCTGAACACATTTATTTTTCTTTAAGTTCCTATCAATAATATATGCTCTGTCCTCTACATCTGCACTGATGCAATTCATCCGATGCCTGTTGACAATACAGATCACCAAAATATTTACCAGTTCTACGATGTCTCGTAAGAACAAAATACTGTTGAACGTTTAGTAACCATACTCACCACTCAAAGTGATCTTCACAACAAATAGAACCCCAGATAATTGAGAGTCCAGCTTTTTTCCTGTGACCAGCCCAAGAAAGAATGATGTAAGTGGTCCTATATATGTAACAATTGAAAGCAAAGACTATAAATAGAACATACACCCCAAAAAGGACCAGGAGACTATCAAAAATGCATCAGAAGGGCCCAAACAAATTCATCTAACATTTGGAGAACAATAACACCTAATATAGAACAATGGTTCTTTCTCCATGTTCAAATAATCTGTTTTGTCATACAATTAAAAAGTAATGGTTTCCAGAATGTAGGTCACATACCATGTTGCACTATACATATCGTAGAACTTGTCAAAGGCTTTATCAAAGCAGTAATGGCAAACCAACAGATCCCCTATGTTAGTCACCTTACACGTTGATTTGCAGCATTTGACCTGCATCAGTTACAGGATGAAATTATTAAATACAATGTCTACTTCCTCCCACTTGCTTTACGTTTCTTTAACAGATTAAGGAAAATTGCATTTCAACAAACTACTATGTCTAAGCATACAAGAATTGCTGCATTTGCCAGAACGTGCACAATAAAAGAAAATAGGACAACCATGTAGAAAGAAAAATCAATTAGTAAATGAAGCTAGAGATAAAATCCACATCTCTATGAATTAACTTAGTCTGTCCTTTTGGAGCACCAAGTAACCCTGTAGTATAAAGAACAGTTTCATGAATAAAAATTTAACCTCCCACTCAAACCAGATAACCACACAAATTGACTTAACGTCTGGAAATGTGGAAAAGAATGGCTACAAACCAATAATAATGTGACAGGACAGCAACGAATAGTAAATTTACCAAACGCTTAAGTTTGTGTGAGTAATATTTCTGATGAGGTGGATGATTCCTGATATGCTCATCCAAGTGACCTGCACTGAAATTTAGTTACTGGTCAAAATAACAGTGTATGATGATCCCCACACTTGTTTGCTATGCCAAAAACTCTGATTGACATGTTAATCTTATACAGCACTAATAACTCACATTCCTACCTTACACTAAAGGTCTTTGTCTTTTATACTGTTCTTATTAAATGAACAAGAAAGATTGCACACATCATGAATTCCACAATTATTATTTACCTCGATTAACATAATACTTTAAACCAGGATATGACAAAGTGACATGAAAGCCAACACCATACTGCTAGTTTGAAGTCTTACATCGGCTAGAAAATTAGAGCTAAGTTCCACTTACTTGTCACAAAGGACAGTATCACAATCAAGACAAGTTGCCAGACTCAAAGAGCTGCAGCAAGTATTGCAGTACGCCATTGACAAAGTTTTACCAATTTGGTGGCATCTGTAGATATTTATATTTAAAGAACCAAAGAAATGGCAAAGTTAACCAGTGGATTCGTCAGATAAAACAAGAAAATGCCAATCAACATTTTATGCTTTGCCATCAATTGAGAAACTTAGTTTGAACTAAATCAGTAAACAGGAACATACGGCACACAACTGCCGTGCAATGAGATCAAAGATATGTATTCAGGTCAACATAACAAAGGGAATGAATTTCCAGAAGTTAGCACATCACTAAATTTATGGGATATGCCATATTGCTGAAATTGAATACATCAAATGAAATTGAAAAACCTTATTTCAAAATCAATGTATCAAGAACATAAATACTCTACTGTCTGTTCTTTACATCAACTAAAAAAGTCATGAAACCGGAAAGTTTGACTTTTTATTAACAAAACCGTAAGATCAATTAACTTCTGAACTTGACAACTTTTTATTGCACGTAGTGTCCTTACAGCTGTTAATTATTCTACCTTCCAAAATATACCTCTGCATTATGATGATTGTCTGTAGAAACGATTGTCTGTAGAAACCAAAGGAATAAAAATATAAGACAATATAATTACATCTGACAAACCTTTTATAAAGCTCAAGAAGATCCCTGGATATGGAATTTGATTTGTTGCGCCCCACCGCCGCCTAGGTGGAAATGTAAATTTGCTAAGTACTGCACCTTAAAAGTAAAAGTGAAAACAGGATGTGAAGGATTTCTCAGAGTCAAGTGGCCACACCTGATCATATGTAGTCACCAAACAATCTTCAGCAAGGTGACCAGGTCTCTGGCATTTCCAACTACAATGCAAGGTTTGTCGTTGAAAACAAGTAAACAGAAGTCCAAATAGCAATTACTTGAAACATTATTTCACTTATACATGGAACTCATAAGTAATAACAATTACACATTTTGAGAAAGCTCATCTATATATCAATCCCAAACAAACATGTTTAAGGAAAAAGAATATACCACTTATAGCAACAAAGATTAGAGTTTTTGTTAGACCACCGATGGCAATCATAGTCCCATTTGTCCTCAAGCTCAGGAATTGGCAAATCACATTTGACTACACATGAAGAGGCATCCAATTCTTTGTTGCAAGATATATCCTGAAGAAAAAACCTTATAAAAAGTGTCCTACAAAAAACCATAAACATGAAAAATATCATCAAACATTATTGGAAGTGTAACAACACCTGCCAGAGCTTCAGACTCTGTAAGAGCTCAGCTTTACATTCCATGCTACAGATATCATCGTTGGTCTATCAGGAAATAGATATAGTAAGTTAGTAACACGTGTAAGATAATCACGAAAATGAGCCTAATCTGTGGAAGAGAGTGTTTTATAAATACTACCTCATTGCAGATATATTCTCCATATTTACCACATACTACACAAACAGGTTCTCCTGGCATGGGATAGCGCTGCTCACTTCTAGTAGTAACTTGATCAACTTCATTTTTTTCATCTAATAAGAAACAGATTTTAAAAAATGAGTGTATGCAATGACGTTTTTTACATGAAAAGGAAACTATCCGAAGCAAACATAGTTACATCAGTTCTATGATCAACAATGCCAAAATTTTGATAATGATAATAATAATTATAAAAAAAACATAACTAACAAAAGATGTAGTTGAACGACAAAATTAATAATTAACCAAAAAGTTTCAGAAGCAAACCAGAAATTGGGAGTTTCTCTTCCAATGGGCATTCTGAAGAAGAACTTTGATCACCTAATTTTCAAAAAACAAGCCAAAATGACATACTATTTAATGCTCCGCTCAGCCAAAAAAATAATGCAAGTCACAAGAAAGGCACTAACTTTCATAGTTTACCAAATTTAAAACCGAACTTGAACTCCCCTGCAACATTAAAAAAAAAATTACATTGCTCTTGATAAGAAAAATAAAAAATTCAAAGAAGTGGTTACCAAAACATCAGCAGCTAATGTTTCATGAGGCTGAAACGAGTTCACTTCTTTTCTGTTCACGTCAAAAAGGAAATGAAATTAAGCTAAGATTTAATAAAAAAGAAAAAACAGAGATACTAAAAAAGAAAAAAGAAAATTGCCTTCTCTTATGAATATAATCCTGGTGAGACATGGGCCCCTCATCATTGTCTTCGATTTTAGAGCCCCTTAGACATTCTCTAATGCGACGTTTAGGGGCGGTCTGCTGCTCCTCCTCCTTATCCTTAACCTTCTCATGGATCAAAGGAGCGTTCCCGGTGGCAATATTATATGCTGCAAATTGCACAAAAATATTATTAATAATGTCCATCCACATAAAAAAGAGACGAAATTGAATCTACCTCTGAGGTTTTGAAGAACAGAGGAGAGAGCGATGTCCTTTTTGTATGAGAGCGAAGAGTTCTTGTACATATTAGTCCGGCTCCCCATTGTTCGTTACCTGACATGACGAGTCTACCCATACTGCATATGAATTCCCTGGTGTTTCGTAACTGGGCTTCTGCCGCATCGGCTCCAGTCTGAAGATAATAGGCCCAATGCTGGGCCTTTAATTTATTATCGTTTTTGTTTTTAAATTTCTATTTCTATTTTTTGTAAATATAAAAATTAAGGAAAAAATCTGTTTATTATATTCTATTTTAGTTTCTTATTTTAAAAATTAAAAACAGAAATTAAAAATGAAAACAATGTGTTTTTATATGTTTTGAAAATAGATTTTGAAAATAGATTTTTTTACATTGAATAATTTACATTATTTATTAATTAATATGTATTTTTAAGGTTAATAAGAATGTTTTAATTTAAAATTTTGAATTTACTTCATATATATTTGGCATCACAAAATTAATTTCTATCACCAAAAGTTAATCAAATAAGTTTTTATTTTTAACAAAAAATTAGTTTTTATCACAAAATTTAGTCAAATGAGTTTTAATTTTTAATTTTTTATTACTAATATCTATATAAATGTTTCTATTTTTCTTTTAAAAAATCAAAATAAAAAATAGAAGTAATATCAAATGACTCCTAATTTATCATAATTAATTAATTAATAATTATAGTAGTTTAAAATAAAATAAAAATGACCTTTAAAATTTAAAATAAAAAATAATTATTATTTAATGAATATATTTTTAAAATTATAATATCTAGAACTCTGTTGGTATAGAGGAGTGCTCTAGAATTAATATCAGGTAAAAATCAAACAAAGTTGCTAACGACATTTCAGGAGAGGCTGAAACTATTTTTGGAAAGTCCAGAATAATGAGTTAGAGTTGGCTAGGTTAGCAAGATGTTGATAGGCATGGAGAGGAGAAATAGCAAGGAGACAATCATACAGAGCAGATAATGCCAAAACATGCCACATGGTAGGTTCAAAAACAGATTCGTAAAAATGGTGTACAATTCTGTAGGGAGTTTTGGCATCCAAATAGCGAGGATGAGGGACAACCTAAGAAAAATTAAGAAACATGTGTGATTAATCAAACATACATTTTTACAAAAGAGTTGCAATCTTATCAAGAGTAATGAGAGGAGTTCAAGTGATAGGAGGAAAAGTTTTCTTGATTTTTGCAAAGATAAGAAGATCCATGAGAGGAAAGATGAAGAAAGGAATACGAGATGGAAGAGTTAGAGTAAGAAGTTAAATATGTTTCAAGATCTGGAGAGGAAGTCGAGTAAAACATTGGTATAACCTTCGATATATGGGACATCAAATTTATAGTGAGAAAAATAATCTTTCCATCGAAACAATTGACTGTCTGGCAAAATCTTTTTGGGAAGATCATGGATTTTTAGAAATGACGCGTTATCAATTTTCACCACAAAATTATGAGAAGCCAAATGAAAATTAAAATTTTTGACGTCTCTTTTCATCGTCAAAATCTCTTTATAGCTAGAGTGAATGTTTTTCTACCTCAGAAAATTGTTCATTAGCATGTCTACAATAATGGCGTTTGGTATCAATTTCTTTAATCAAAACAACACTCCTATAATTAAAACTAGCGTATGTCTGAAGAATGTGTAAACCTTTATCTGGAATCTTTAAAGGAGGTGTATACTGAGTCACCTGCTTAAAAAATTAGACAGACTTGGTTTGAGTGTCAATCTATGGTGGAGGGTTTTTCTTCAAAAGTTTTGATAAGACACTGGTATAATCAATAACACGGGGAATGAAGTTGAGAATATAATTGATGATACCAAGAAATTGTTGAATTTGTTTTGAACTGAGATGGGAGTATGAAAAAAGGAGAAGTTCATTGGCGATGTGTGGGCCAAGTTAATAAAATCCAATATGAAATTACATACATAAAAATTCAATTTGATTAGTCCCAATAGTATTTTTTGTGGAAGATAACATAATACCACATTGTTTAGTGAGATCTAAAAATTGTTGTAGGCCATAATGATCTTTATAAGTCTTGGAATATAAGAGAATATCATTAATATAGACCAAAGCATTATGCATAATGGGCTGGTGTATGTGGATCATGGTCCTTTGAAACAGTGATGGAAAAACCTTGAGTCCAAAAGGCATAAAAGTCCATTAGTATTGGGCATTGAAAATACAAAAACTAGTTTTGTATCACTCCAATGGATCAATACCTAATTGCGAAAATTCAGCTTTGAGATCAAACTTGGAAAAAATTTTGACATCTTTCAGAAAGAGAACTTAGGTACTAATTTTGGGTAAAAGGGAACTTATCATTCTAGAGAAAAGCATTGATTGTCTTGCAATCAATGACGAATCTTTTTTTATCACATCATTGTCCAACCCTTTTATTTACATAAAAGGCTTGATAAGCCCAATCAGATTTCGTGGGTTCAATTAACCCTTGTTATAGCAAAATAGCACATTCTTATTGAGCTAATATGAGATTATCAAAATTCATACCTAGATGAGTTGCCTTTGTGGGATTGTTATCTTTATTCTTTTTTAAAGGAAGTTGAATAAATAAAGCATGATTTTTCCAGAGAGGATGAGGATGTGAAAACTGAGCATGATTATTGAAAATTAGTCACGAAGAACTTCATACATAGAAGGAACATGGGATAATTCAAAAATATTACAAAGTTCTGTATATGGAGTAAATTGACTTCCATATTAAATTTCAGTAGGTAAAATTTATAAGTGAGCAGCCTTGCAGTAAACATCAATACCAATGAAAATATCTAGTCCAGGTTAGCTAAGAAGTTGAGTCCAAACAACATAATAGGAAAAAATCTAATTCAAACTTTTCTTTATGTGTTGAGGCTTATCTTAAAAGCTTTTCCATCTGCAATAGTAAAATATTCTTTATGAGATATCCAAGCCTTAGGAGGAAGAATATCAAGTTTCATAACATTGCGACAAGAACTCGTATCCATATAACCAATTGCCTTAATGGGTCGATCATACTTGTCTTATTGTAACAAATGGATATGCACAAATGGTCTAGGAATATATATGGGTTTGGGCCTGTGTTCAATGCTCTAGTATTGTTGATTTAGCATGTAAAGGTTGTGATCATGATTTTCCTTAAAATCATCATCATTAAAGGATAAATAGTCAAGAATAGGATCTGAAGGATCGTCATCATAAAAAAAAGAGTCTTCAATAGGAATGCCAAAAATAGTATCTTCAATTTCATATGGTTGTTCTTCAATGACAACTTCAAGATTGGTGAATTTTGGAAGGGGCATCATTGTTTCAAGAGATTAAAGCTACTTGAGATCTTTTTTTCTTGTGATAAGGACATTGTTTTGCAAAATGTCTAGGTTTCCCACATATAAATCAATGATCAGCTTTTTTTGTAGTAAAAGAACGTCTTTTAAAGAATCTGACACCTTTTTTCTTACAAAACTAATGAGGATAGCACTTTCGATGCTTGCATCATCAGAAATGTCTAGGAAATTTGTAATATGATCTTTTCTTAGGATGACAATCACATTATGTCTTCTTTACACTTGATTTTTAGATATGGCTTCTTGTAAGCATTTTAAACTTGACAATTTCCTTTAATAATTTTCTTTAAGAACTTATGTTGTTCTCATAATTTGTCAAGAGTAGCCAAAGTCAATTGATAAATTTCTCTAGGAGTGATATCTTTCATTTCCCTTCACAAGGCATTGATAGTGCACTGTAACTCAGATTGAATTTCATCAGGAAATGAGGCAATGAAAGTATGATGAAGATTGATATCATTAAAGCCATTCAACATATAGTAGTGTTCATTCATTGAAAATGATGTTGTAAGTCTTTCCGATCTAATGAACAAGACTCTGTATCAAAAAATTCTTAATGCATCTGTTTGTCAATTAATTGGAAATCTTCACAAAATTATTTATGTAGAGCACTAAGAAATTGTGCAACATTAGGGACTTAGAGAGCAGTTGAGCGAGTATATTCATCAATACTCTACCATTAATCTCATAAAGATCCAATAAAATGAGACGTAAATTCAATAAGCATAGCCCTTAAGGTAGTTCCAGGATGTGTCATTTGGAGATTAATCTAAGCACTGATGGTATTTTTGGTTGAGGGGAATAGCTATTCTATTCCTCCTCTATTCCTAAGGAATAGTCATTCCAATATTTGGTTAACAAAAGGGTTATAGAATAACTATTCATATGAATACCTATTCTTTACCCCCACCCATCTTTAACTATTCCAAGAATAGCTATTCTTTATTATTATTATTA
>JAOXYD010000135.1:19355783-19373654 GCA_028565735.1 Pinacopodium congolense | reverse complement strand
TCCATTCTATTCCTCATCTATTCCATTCCTAAAGAATAGCTATTCTATTCCTTATCTATTCCATTCTGCAAACCAAACGTACCATAAATTCATTAAAAAGCTCATGCCATCGATATGGAGGGATGTCGTCAAAAATAAACCAAGGACCAGCAGATGGTTAAGGAGGAGGATTACTATTAGGATGAGTAGATTGAGGAGGAGGTGTTGTTTGAGTATTAGACGTTTCTCTTTCTTCATCGTTAACCTCACTAACCTCAAGTTATCTAGAAGGACTGGGATCAACCATCATTATATTGGCTAATTCAAATAAATTAGCAACTTGGGTAGAAATATCTGAGTTATAATGACCAGATGAAACTTCATCATCTGAAATATCGACATCTGATAAATGACCCAAAGTAGCCATGAAAGGAGCCGTATCTTTATGTTGAGAAGGTGCGGGTGGTTTAGGAGATGAAGAAGGAATTTTAATGGACAAAGGAGTAGATCAAAGGTTTTCTGCAAGTTTTTACGTATATAAGAAGGAAAAGGATCAATAGGTTAAGGAATGGAAAAGGTAAAAGGTAAAGTTTGTTGGGCTAAGGAGTAGTTCATTTTTAAGATATTAAAATAATCAGAAGCTTCAAGATAAATAAGTAGGTTCAATAGGTGGCATAAAAGGAAAAGAAGAAGGATAAGGTTCATAAATAACTTTGATTGCTTCTTTTCCATGTTAGTCTCATTGCGATGAACCATGGATTGTAGATGCCTTAATTCTTGAGTTTTTTCTTAGAACATAATAGAGTGTTTTTCAATTGGTGAATTTGGTCTTGCAAATTGTGATACAAGGTTTGGACTTGAGAAGAAACAGCATCAACCTTGTTATGGATGGTTTGGGTTTGTTGGGTTAATGCATTAAGATTCGACAGAGGATCTTATTTTGAGTCACATCATTTTCTGTTTGCCAATTTAGTGTTTCATTATAAGGATTGGAGATAAGATGACCATGAGAAGTAACTCCAGAAGAAGGAACATAAGGAGTAGAAACAATCCTTGTGGTTTCATTCATTTTCATTCCAAAGGAGGAAAATCTTCTTCATAGGATTTCATCATCATGTAGGGAATAAGATGGCATGAGGGCATTTTAGGTGAATCATCTTTGTAAGTAGGTAACTAGTTTTCTTTTCCCACAGTTTGAAGGAGCTCATGGATGGTACGAGGTTTAGGTCAGTGGGTTTGTAGACCAATCCAAGGACGAGTATTTATATCTTGATCATAAGAATAATGAAAATCATATTGTTGTGAAGGTTTACAATGAGAAATTTAGCGTTGTTTTTCTCTTCCTTGAGAAGTAAACTAGCATGCCATTTTTGTGCGGCTGCACGAGGATCGTCATCGTCGTTGTCATTATCTGAATGTTCTGCACAAACTTGAAAATTGGGTTCACATATGCTAGGATCACCCCAGATAAAATGACCATGAGAATAGCCAATATAAACAGATTGGACATTAGAATCAACATGATGAATAGGAGGATCTCCTTTACTAACTTTATGAGACATTATAGGTTGTAACATAAGAATAGGGCCAGAAGTATGAGAAGGTTTTGGTTGATCTTTAGAAAGTTTAGTGAAATAAGATTTAACAGTGCCATCTCGTAAAGTCCTTAAAATTGGTGGAGTTATGTTATAAATGGAGTACCTATGATGAAGATGAAACACCTTCTAATAGTTGGTAAGCCAAGTGGTAGGCATCAACTTTTCCAATTCTTCAGGTGGTATTTTTTAAAATATTTGGATAACAGTGATTTGATCATGAGTAAGATCAGCCACTATATAAAAAGCATGTATGGTAGAATTGGAAAAATTGAGATCAACAGTATGATTTGTAACCTGTAGATCATCTGGTGATGTAAAGTAGCCATGATAGCTGAAGGATCTTGATTTACACCAGTGATTTAAACCTGAACTTGCAACCTTTCAAGAAGAGTTGGATCATCTAATCAGAGATTAAAATCTGGAGCAATGGTGAGTATCATACTACCATTATTTAGTATAGTTAACAAAGTACCTATTAAGGCATTATAATAACTTGCACATGCTATATCCAAGAGAGCAATATGGGCTATAGCTGGAATGCCTTTACAACTATGAAGTGTTAAAACCAAAAGAATAGTTCCAATATGAAGATGAGTATGGCGTTGTTCTCTCCAAAAAGCAATAAATTCTTTGGAAATTTCAAGCTTCACATATTGTTCTGCAGAAGTAGATCTTATATCATATTATTCCATACGAGAACTTTGAATAATTTCACGAGCTTTGGGGTGAATGGTGGACAAAATCGTTTTAATACTGCGAGTTCATAAATGATCACGATGGTAAATACTGTAATTACTAAGGAGTGGTAATGAGATGTTGGAAATACAATTTTCATCAGGAAGATGAGTAATTTCGACAAGGTGTTCTAATGTATTGGAAAGGACTCTCTTAACTTAAGCAGGCAATTGTGCTAAAGATAAAGTAGATGAAAGATGAACATGATCGTCAGATAACTGAGGAACAATAAAATGGAAGATGCAGTCATAATGGATGAAGCCTCCGTACTTACTTAAAGAACAAAAATAAGAAATCAACAGTTACGTATAATGGCTTTGATACTACAAGGAACCCTACCCTGGTCAGGGTCACGAGAATTGCAGGGTCACCATTTACTTTCTTAAATCTCTGACTAAATTAAGATTATGCTAAGATCAATAAAATCTTAAGTATTCTAACTAAGATATAAAACCCCTTTTGTTGGATATAAAATCTCAAGGCTTGATTGTTAGAGATTTTACATAATCCTTGTATAATATTAATTTCTTCAAGATTTCTGGTCCAAGATGTTCTGTTGCACAAGATCCTTATGAGAGAAGCAAGTGTAGAGCATAGTTATTTTTCTATTATAACTGTTGATTTCTATGAATACTTTAAGTTTTTTTGGAGGAAGAAAAGGTTTAAAAAGACATAGACACAAAAGCACACATGATATTCATAGAGAATTGTTCTTATCATTACAAGAGAAGGGGAGTCTTGCTTTTATTGGAGAAGTAAGAGCTAACAAACAAACATAAAACATATAACCTCACACTAAAAGAAAAAAAATAAAATATAATGAATGAAACATATAGAGTCCACTCAAGGAAATAAGATTCCTTAGAGATAAGAGGGAATATTTAAATAGTAACATTAGGTCTATGACTATCATCATCAAGAAGATCTTCATTTATCTTTTTAATTTCATTAAAAAAAGTTCAATCTCTAGATCATTCCAAATAGAAGGCCACGAGTTCTGAGAATCTTGAAAATAAAATAGAAGGCTTGAAGACTATCGGGCTGAAGTCTTGGGCTTCTTAGCTTGTTGTGATGATTCTCTAGATTTAAACCATTTTTTCTTGGGTTGATATCCAAACAAGGGAAGATCACCTGAAACAATAGTAAAGTTTATGGATGCAAATTTGTTACAGGAAGACTAATATCCTGCATTGGGAGTAATAGGATCATCAACAAAAAAACTTCAAAATATAGACTTAAAAATTTATAGGTCAAAGAATGATCAGGTTTTGGATGATGATTAAGATAATCTAAAAAAAGGAAAGAGATAATCTATGATATTAATTTTATTACGAGGCCAAGAATGACAAGTACGTCAGAATTGAAAATGGTTAAGAATGTAAACATAACCATTGTCACTTAGACTATAAGTCTATGGTTAATGAAAAAACATTGAACACTGTATTGGTGGAAAGGAGCACTCCATAGTTATTTATAAAATAAAATTTTTTAAAAATTAAAATATGTATTAATAGATAAATATAAAGTTTTATTTATATATTCATTTTTTAATAAAATAAAATAAATTTATTATTAGTATTTATTAATATATATAATATATGAAATTAGATGAAATTAATTTCTTATTTAATTAATCTTTATTTTATTGAATTATGTAATTATTATCAGTAATATAATTATAATTACATTATGATAATTGTTAAATAATTTTTATTTTATTTAAAATGAAAGAATTTAATTCTTACTCATAAACTTTCAATAAAATAAAAAATGATGTGTTTTGAATTATAAAAATTTATTATACCAGTATTATTTAAATAATATCAATCATAAAAATAAAAATACTAAAATAACTTTTTCTTGAGAGATGGATTAAAAACCAAATGTCATCATGTCCAGCGAAAAGTTAAAAGCAACTTAGGTAATATAACAGGGGGTGATCTCATGAAACATGTCAGACATTGTAATTTGTAAAATGGAAGGATTTATTAATTAATTACTACGATCTCATCAAACAACTCCACCGAGAATTGATGGTTGCTACTTGTCGTTTATAACCAACTCTCCGTTACTTAGGACTTGTGTGGTATGGTTAATATTTTGTGTTTTAATTTTTTTTTATTAAACATAAAAATTATTAATACAATATAAAAATTAATATAAATATATAAAAATTATAATTAAAAATTATAAACAACATCATATCAAACATTTGGTTATGAACGGAGAAAGGCGATCAAGATTTGAGTACTGCGCCTGAAAACGTAAGCCAATCCACAGGCCTCCAAGCGGCGGCCGGAATCCACGTCACACCCAATTTTTTAAATGCATTGACCGCACCCCAATATCCATTGAACCCACTTTCTTTTCCTCTGAAATCTGAATAACCTCTGGAGAGGGTTTTACTCACAAAATCACTGATACTAAAACCTCTTCCACGGTTCTTACGGGCTAACCAATACAAGAAGACAGAAGCTCCTCCCTCTGGGATTCATTCAGATGCAAACCTTACTTACTTCCCAGTGAAGGACAAACATCCATGGGCAGGATTGGGTGTGATGCTGATGGCAACCTGAACCAAGCAAAGTTCAGTCAGCCTTTACCCTGGATTGGCATCTATGTAGCGGCAGCATCTCTCGCATGCGGAGTTGCAATGTTTGCAGACTTCATCCATGGCTTTCGTCGTCGAAAATTGTGGTTCCCTAGTAAGTACTTCTCCATCAATGCCACCTCACTCACTATTATGACTGTGGCTGTTAAATTCTCCGTCGATCTTAATACTGCCATGCCATCCCGCGTTGATCAGCTTTCTAAGCTCAGCAGCGGTGTCTTGATCTGCACAATCATGAGTAATTCAATGCCTTCTCTTGGGACTATGGACGATAAAGACATCTGCATGAATCTAATAGCTTTGGGGATACTTGTAATCACTGTTGTTGTTAACATCTGCATTCAGTTGGGTACTGGTGTCATATATCTCTACTGGAAAGAGCATGCTGTCGTCATGTTTCTCATGCTTCTTTTGCTTCTGATTTTGTGCTTCTCGGCTTTAATTGTGCCAACTTCAAAGAAATACCTGGAATATAAGTACAATAAGAAGTATGAAATGGCTCTGAAAGAAGGGTGTGGAGAAGCTAGACGAAAAACTAATGAAAGACTGAAAGAAGATCTTATGAAATTCTGGATGATGGCTCACACCTGCAGTCCTCAATTTGTGATTGGCCGTTCTGTTACATGTATAGCTGCAGGTGCCATTAGTCTCCTAGGTACCTTGACTTTAGCTGAGGCCATGCTTCGATCTTACTTGATGTCCCGGTCATTCAAGTTTTGCAATGGAGAGTCCGACTACAAGTGGTCAACTACCTTGGTATTCATTACACAGACCATTGCAATAGGAATCGGTACTATAGCTCCAGCAATTAGATGGTTCACAGCCGTAAAGTTTAGATGCCCAAAAAGAAGTAAGAAAAACTTGAAAGATATGTTCAGAGTGGAATGCTACTGGAAGCAATATCTGGTAGAGATGAAAGAGTACCCATTAGGCATAAGAATCAAATCACGACACTGTCGGAAATTTGCACATGATGCTAGACTGAAGCTTCTGGACCTATGTATTGGAATGCAGACTGGAATTGTTTTGGCAAGCAAGGTAATCCAATTCATTTCCGTTTACTTCATGAGCCGGATTTTGATATTCCTTCATTACTGCAAAAAGTTGAAGATGAAATCCAAAAGTAGCATATTGATTAACTCAGAACCACAGAAGTTTCCCAGCCTAAAGCCAGATCTTAGCCGTTTTGTTTTGCATCTTGAAGGAGAGGATGAACTAGTTGATCTGATGATGAAGAACAACTTTGATGCAACAGATCATTGGATGAAAAGGGGTAAAAAGAAGCAACCAGAGCATCTAATGCAACTATTGGAGAAATCCACTTTTCCTGACGGATTCAAGGGACTGAAAGAGTTTGACTGCGACGTTGTTTGCTCTTTAGGTTCTGAAGATCCACCAAATTGTTGGGCTCTCCCTGTCGTGACTCTGACAGCCATTGCAGTTGCACTTCCAGATAGCGATAAGAGCAAGGTCAAAAATTTGATAAATGGTGTACATGAAGGCCTCATGCATGTCAGACTAATTGAAGACATCCTGGATGAAAAAGGAGATATAGCTAATATAAGAAAGGCAGCATATGTTGTATGGCTGGAAGTTGATCTCTATCAGAAGTGGCTGGACGTCGATCTTGGCAAACTGTCTCTACAAGCAGAGAGCACAAAGGAAATTCTTGAGGGACTCTCTGATGCTGCAAAGAATAGGTTTCAGGAGTTTAAGAAGACGATTCAAAATCCATGTCAAGGGGATATCCCTTCTAAGTGGCCCATCAAGGTATTAGCTGCTCATTCCATGTATAGGATAAGCCAAACTATATTGCACAGTTATGAATGCAAGAACTACCAGATGAGTGAAAAACTTTTTGAAGCACTGGCGACTATGATATCTGATATACTTGGTGCTTGTCTCACTAATTTGCGCCGTGTTATACTTCATAAGTGTTTGAGCAGCACCATTGAAACTAGAGAAGACAGCATACGACATGCAGTGTACCTTCTTGGTAAAACAGATAAGATTCTTGATCTTCTGAACAAAATGGAAATTCCCCAGATGTGTCTGGATCGAATATCTAGCCTTGACGAGTGGCGTTCACTGCACAAGACGAAGGACCCTCTATCCTTCAATTCAGTTTCAGCAGAGAGTGGGTCAGATTCTTCTAGCAACTTGTACCTGACCATGGTGTAAAAATGCACATGCCAATACTATAGAATTGGAAGAAGATTGAAATCCGAATCAGTCCATGATGGTGTGAACTCTGAAGCAGCCTATTATTGTGAACTATAATCCATTATGGTTAAAGCTTTCAGCTTTTGTTTCATGTATAATGTTTGTATAAAATCCAAAATGTAATGGAACCAGAAACCAAAATTTGAATATTTCAGAAAAACTTTGAGAACTTAGTTCATTTTCTTCTCAAATAACTTGGCATTTAAATTTTCAAATAACAATGCTTGGACAATACTTTCACCAGGTTGTACATAGCCTGAGTGTTGGTGCTTCCAGTAAATATTCTTACACTGAATTCATGCAGTGGTTGTTAGGCCAATCGTCTGTGCTAAAGGATACTTTCAATTGCGAGAAAAGCGTAAAGAATGCCCTAATTTTCTTGCAAATCACAAGACAAACATTACTTTAGATTGCTATTATTGAAATATACAGTCGATGATAATGTCAACAAAGGGCGGGATAAAACTCAAGATCAGATTTCAAAACTCACTTTCATTGCATTCTATGGAACCAATCCAATATTACAAAGGGAGCAACAAAATTAATACTAATAAACAGCTGTAGTTCCACTAAACCTCAAATTATATCACCCACCCCGAAATTTTTTTTTAAAAAAAATCCTACCATCAGAATTATGATCCTTAAACCGACAGAATAAGGGTTAGTTGAAGAAGAATATGATTAATCAGTACTCGTCGTCGTCTCCTCTCTTCTTGGCCTTGCGGTAGTTTTCTTCGATGTGTTTGGCTATGACGAGACCGGTGGTGGCCAATTTCTTAATGTTAGGAACGTTGTAGTTCTGAGCCAAGTAGATGCCTAACATGGTTCCGGCAATCAAAGAGAACCCGCTCCTCAGTATCCCCATCTTTCAGCTGATTTCGATTCAAAAGAGAAACAGCAGATTTCAACGTCTAGAGGAGTTGGGTTTGCACTTGTCAGTGTATGAGTAGCATATTATGTTATATATGCCTACGCTATTGGAGGTTTAGTTGGAGCGTGTAGCCCACGCTTGTGTTGACTCTCTGTCCTAGCCTCCAAGCAACGGTGGTTGGTTTCTATGCAACCGAGCCCACTATTCTTCTGGTGGATTCTAATAATACTGTTGAAACGATGAAGCGGAAAGTATTTACGAAATACTGCTTTTTTATTAAACTGAAAAGAAAATAGGAAGATAATAGAATTAAATTCGATTCTTTGCACCATTTTCTTATTTTTTAAATAATTTATATTTTATTTGCGATTTATTTATGATGTATAGTTATTAGTTTATTAATATTAGTATTATAATGTTTTCAATAATGTGCCTTTATTTATATTTTAGTTATAACAGTTTATATAACATTAATAAATATAATGTTTCACATAAATAAATTTTAAATTATACTACTTCATATAATTTTTTATAATTTTATAATTTTTTAATGATTACAAAAGATAATAAATTTATGCTTAATCATTATAAGTTGTTGAAAACTTGAATACTGTTAAATTTAAAATATTTTAAAATATTGTAAATTTAAATTATTATGATAATAATTATTAATCTATTTTAAATTTCTAACCAAATTCTTAGAAATTAGTTAATAATATATTTATAATCATATTTATTAGTTCATAATGGCATGTAAAAGGAGCGTAAATTGATTATTATTAAATTTCTAAAATTTTGCTGCTTTAAAATTATGATTAAAACAATTATAATATAATGATGATGAATCCAATTTATTTTAATATTAATCACATAAATTAATATGAAATAAAGAGGATAGAAAAAAGAAAATACAATTGAATTTATAATGATTCGACAAACAATCTTTACTTATGTCCACTCTCCAAATCGCTCTTGAAAATTTAGTATAATCTTTCTTTAAATAGGTAAAGAAGAACCCTTGTACAATCTTACTTTAAGGTAAAGCTTGACATAAAGCTCTTGTCAATTCTTTAATTTAATAGTAACAACTTTGTCTGGTCATTCCTATAAGTATAAACATAGGACATTATAATAGTTAACAAAAAAAGTATATAATATAAAAGTTTTAATATGCCCAAGAACTTGCATTCTAAATAGGCATTTCAATCTCTTCATTATCATCAACTGCATGGTTTGCTATAACCTTTTTTTGTTGACTAATGTTTTGAGGTTTCTTAAGAGTTGAATCTTGGAACTTTTCTTGAAGGGACATCCAACTCTATTGCAACCTATTGTTTTGTGTAGTTGACTTGTCATTATCATATCTTTCCTCGATACAATGCTAGACAAAGTGGCTACTTCTCCCTCTTTTGTAATTATTTTAATCCTTGGCCAACTAGGAATCTTCTTAATAGTAGGTGGTAAAAATGGTTTCTTACCAATCTTTGGCTAAAATTTCCTTCCTTCTACAAGTTGCATCATTTCTACATAAGCTATTAAGTATTTAGGTTGTTTTAACTAATGCTCTAAATAATCTTTTTGTTTCTACGACAAAAATATTATACCTGCTAGGGCGTGATAGCATGGAATACATGACAAATCACAAACTTTACATGAACATAACACCTATCATAAAATCATAAATGACATAAAATGTAAATTAAATAAAAAATAAATTAAATCATAGTATGACAACATGGAATTCCTAACAAATCCCAAGCTTTACATGGAAAACTTTAGTTGTCCAAAATAACCTTATAACTTTCTCCATAGTGGTAAACTTCAAATCTAACTACTCCACTTTAGGCCACTTCATTAAAAAAAAAAAAAATCTCTGTTATTGTTTGGAAATCAACTTATGCCTAATATTGTACCTAATCCTACAACTTGTTGTAGTTGTCCCTATTTTTAAAAATCTTGTCATTACATATACTTAAATATCTTCTAGTATTTGAATAACTGATTTACATTTAACATGTGTGGTTTTTGCATTGAAAACTTTGTAAAATTATTATCAATGATATCTCGTTTTACCTCAAATTCATGGAGAAAAAAATAAACCATTTCTTTATTGATTTATTAATAAATTTCTCATATGCAGTAAGTTTCAACACCATTAACTCTTTTAAGATAGCTTTGAAATTTAGCTCACTAGTGGATTGTATATCTTTTTAAAATTTTTTATGCAATTACAAACCTCTATTATACCTTCTCAACTTTGCAAAGATATGTTTAGCATAGTATCTATGTCTTATTTTGGGTAGAAGATCATTCATAGCTTTTATTAAACCCTTTTATAAATGAAATAAAGTATAAATCAATTATAATACTAATAAGTAGATGTAGAAGTGTATGTAAAACAATTATAATAAATTATTTTTCATAATTATTGGCCATCTACTATTAACATCTACCCTTCATCTTTTTCAAGTTCCACATTATATCGTATTAGCGTTAAGAACCAAGATTATATCTAAACTGTTTCTTTGTACACTACTTTCTATGAAAATAGAAACATTTAGTTGTTCCCATCATTACCAATTACTACAATAATTCATCTTTCACTCCTCCTTTAAGGAATGAATCATCTAAACTAATAAATTTCTTATAACCATTTAATATTCCTTTCTTACAACATACAAATGCAATATACATTATCAAAAATAGGCTACAACCTAGTAAAAAGTTATTCCTCATATTCAATTACAAATGCTATCCCTAGAATAGAAGTTATTGTGTCTTCCTTATAATTCTATAAAGATGCGTATTCTTCTTTGACATCATCCTTCCATTTCTTAAACAACTTTCCTTTGGCTCTTCGAAGTTTGATAAATGAACATCAGTGATTAACTAATGTTTTACACTATAGAACAATTATGACCATCAGCGTAATAAACCACTTGAAAGCCATGTATGTTCTTGTTTAAACTTACAAGTATTTCCATAAACAACTAAGAGTAGCACACCTAAACATCATCATAGTATTATTATTTTTCATATACTTCATTCATAACTTTATTTTATTGCATTTTTGTTTAATGACTATTTGAATTTCCTTACTTCTTCAAATCTTATACAAAATTCAAATATTGGATATATGCATCCTGGATCATCATAATGATTTTCACTTTTTGGATTTATAGAATCAAGCCCATCACTAAATTTGGTATCATATGTAGATAAATGACTACCTTCCTTATCCAAGTCAAACATTTCTACTTCATCGCCTATTTTAAACTCTAAACAGGATTGCATTTTAGGTCCACTACCTTGTTCTTAACAATTCAATTATTCTAATCTTACTTTTGTTGCCTCACATATAATTTGATTCTTCCCCAAACTATTGAAATAACGAACGAATTTTTTCCCTTATCTTTTTTAATTCCTCACTCTCTAACAAGTGCTCTGCTCTGTTACTCTTATTTACATGAGATACATAAATCTCCATCTCTTTAAGGCCCTTCACCCCAATCTTGTAACTATCTCTCTAACTTAGCATTTCTAAGTTTTGAATTAAAAGAGGTTCTACTTTATTTTGATGATGACAAAACAATTTTATTACTAATGTTATATTTAAGTGTGCTAAAAGATAGGTGAATGAACAAAGCACAAGTGTATTCTCTTAGAGAGTATTAGAGCTTAATTGAAGTCTATGAAGATCATACATGAAGACTCAAGTTGTCAAAGAAGAGAATTAGTTTTAATATAGGTTTATTCATGTAGTTTTTATTGTAAGTTTTACTTAGTCTGTTTTTAGTTATTTAAGATGCTCACTCATGCATATTTGCATTCATAATATGCAAATATAGTTAAACATGCAAATATGCATGAATTAATAAGGTTAAATATATTGCATGAACTAGAAAATAGGCAAAGTAAAGTTTTGATATCTTAAGTGCCTTTGGTTGTAAAATACATTAGGTTAGCTTAATATCTGTTGGTTCTTATTTAGGATTGAATTCATGATAAGTTTAAATGGTTTTGAATTGAAGAATGTTGGTCGACCAAAAGGTCAGTTGATCGAATAGAATGTCTCAATCAATCGAAGGTTGGTTGATTGACCCTTATTACTTGGTCAACTGATAATGACAATGTCAGGGCATAAGTTTAGGAATGGTCATATTTTGTAACAGTAAAATGAGTTAATATTTATAACATTGAGAATTCGTTGTTTTAATTTAGCATGTGTTAATCATCCAATCATCCAATTTTTTATTCTAAGTGTTCCTACAATCATCTTTGAGCTTTCTATGTGTTTTATGTGATTTTTTTTCAAGTAGTGTGAGGCTTTTGTGTTCATTCATCCAAGTGTTCAATGAGCCTTTTCTATACACCAAAGCAAGCTTAAGTAAAACACTTTTAAGAGTTGTTTCTGTGAGATTGTAAGGTTATTCTTTAGCCTGAAGACAAGAAGAGAGAAAGTTATTCTTGTGCCATAAAAAGGCATATGAAATACTAACATTGTATTCTTTTCTGATTTAGTACAAACACCTCAACAAGTTGTATTGGGAACGAGATGTAGGGGCAAGTGGATCACTTTGAACTAGTATAACTTGGTTTTGTATATCTTACCTACTCTTTTAATTTTATGCATTTACTTTTTATTGCTTGTTGAGATTGAAATAATTTCTTCTGTATTTCATAAAATATGATAAGATTAAATTATGATTATAGGAGAATTTTTTAATAATCTAATTCATACCTCTTAGTTGCCATGTATGCCTAACAATTAGTATCAGAGTGTAGGTCTCACTTAGGTTAAATTCTAATGAATTTATGGGAAAAGATCAATATGGCACACTCAATGAATACTTTTGCCCTCCATCTAGCGTAGAAGGTCATATCCCCATAATGCTCCTTATTTTGAAGAATAGGATGAATTGCCTACCAAACTTGTAGGAAATGAATGAGTGCTTAAGAAACAAAATAAGTAGGACAACGAAGAAAAGAAGTTAGTTTCTTTAAATTGTAAGGTTATACATATTTTGTATTGTACCTTAAGCATGGAAGAATTCAATAGGATTTTTATGTGCGAAATTACATATGATATTTGTCATGCTCTAAAAATCACTCATAAAGGCACAGACCAAGTTAAAGAAACTAAAATTAATATGCTCACTCATCGATATGAACTTTTTTGAATGTTGCATGATGAAAATATCTCTACTATGTATAATCATTTCAATAACAACATAAGTATTTTAAAAGATCTAGATAAGGCCTATTCTAATGTTGAACTTATTAAGAAATTTTGTTGTCTTTACCGAAAACGTAGGAAGTGAAAGTAATTGAAATTCAAGAGGTAAAGGACCTTAATGCTCTCCCTTTTGATGAACTTATCGGCTCATTATTAACATATAAGACGAGGATGAAGGATACTCAAGAGGAGCAACAAGTGCCCAAAAGGAAGGATGTAGCATTTAAAGCCTTTAGAAGGAGGAAAGTGAGAATGAAGAATTCCTACCTGGAAGAGAAAATGGAGCACTCACCTTCATTATAAGAAGATTAAAGAAATTCATGAAGAATGCATCTCTGCAGAGAAAAGGTAAATCTTTCTTTAAAAATAAATTTATTAATATAACATTCTTTGAATGTGGTAAAAAAAGGTAATTTGAGGTTGTAATACTCACACCTTAAAGAAGAATAAGAAAAAGAAGAGAAGAAGGAAAAAAAAAGGGATGGAAGAAGGAAAAGAGAGAAAAGAAAGATCTAAAGAATAAGAAAACATTAAAGGTTGCATGGTTCAAATCAAGAGAGTTCGAATAAGAAAAAGTGGCTAATATGTGCTTTATGGCACATGAGGTAAGCCCCTCTTATTCTAATACTAGTGAAAGTAAATATGAAGTTGAATACTCTTATGAAGAAGTATTAGAGCATATAGAAGAACTAACTAGGATGAAGAAAGAGTTCCATGATAGACATAAAAAAAAAAACTCTAGAAGAATTAAATGAATGCATATTGGAAATGAAAGACTTAGGAAAGACTTAGATTTAATTAATAAAGATAATGATGAACTAGTAAATAAAAATAAAACCTTAAAGAAAGAAGTAGAATCCCTTAAGGAATCACTTGTGAAATTTACTAAGGAAAAGAAGAAATTAGAAACATTACTAAGTATTTAAAAGGTAGGAAATGATAAACATGGTTTAGGTTATAGCAATGGATCATTTACTACCAAAACCGTTTTTATAAAGGGAAAGAACTTAGAAAATGAAAATACTCCGAGGATTGTTCAAAATGCATCTAGTAGACCTCAACCTTGACATCATTCATAAATGTACATATCAAGGCCTAAGAGTTTTTCTCATTGTCAATTTAACAATATAAGAACTTTCATTTAACCTAAAAAAAATTTTCATAATGATTTTAGACTAAGAAATAACTATAGAAATGCATATAGAACTTATACTCTTTTGTTTTGCTCATATTGTGAATGATATGGACATGTTCGATATTTTTATTATGATCTGTTAAATGTGTTGTCAAATGGATATGAAAGACGTAACTCTCAAAGAAAGAAAATGATTTGGGTACCAAAAGTTCGTTAAATCTCCTTTATGCATTGTTATTTATTCTTTATTTATGTGTAAAAAATTGTAATAATATTATAACTAGAACCTGTTTTGTGGAAATTACAGTATGTACGTCAACGTAAGAGTTCGATCGACTGAATGAAGCATATTGATTGATCTGAGGTTAGTCGACCGATAGAGTTAGTTTGATCGACCAATATCCTGATTAGATGTGTTTTAATTTTTGTTATCGTCTCCTTAAAGTTACTTTATTTTGTTTTCCTTTGTCAAAGTCATCACTACTCCCAAAATTTTTCTTCCTTCATTGTGTCTACTTTCGATTTTATCAAAATTATGATAGATTTAGGGATTTTTTACTAAAAGCAAGAGACAAGTATGTTACTAACATTCAAGGACTCAAGATCATGTGGGTACCTAAATCTGTATGGTTTCTTTGTTTTTTAGGTCACCAAAAGGAGAAATAAATGGTACTTAAATAGTAAGTGTTCATGACATATGACCGATGATCCTTTGCAATTTATCAATTTCAAAAACAAGGATGGTGGATCCATCACATTCGGTGATAATGCCAAAGGTAAGGTAATTGGTATTGGAAAAGTCAGTAAGGATAATTGCCTTTTGATTGATAATGTTCTACTTATTGAAGGATTGAAACATAATTTGTTAAATGTAAGTTAATTGTGTGAAAAAGATTATAAAGTGTGTTTTGTAGGAGATGAATACGTTGTTTATAAGATTAGCAATGGTAATGTTGTTTTTTTATGAAAAGAGAAGGAAACATCTATATCGTTGATTTATATGATTTGACTAACTTTAAAAATAAGTTCTTGGTTTCTTTAAGTGAATGTGCTTGGATTTGGCATAGATGACATAGACATGTAAACATAGACCTCCTACTTAGACATGCAAACATAGACCTCCTATCGAAACAACTTATAAGAGGCATTCCAAGCATGTAGTACAAAAAGGCCAAAATTTGTGGAGCATGCCAAATGGGAAAGAAAGTAAGAATCTCTTTTCAAAGAAAAAAATTGGTAATGACTTCTAGAACCCTTGAATTACTTAAATATGGATTTATTCGGTTCTACTAGAATAGATAATTTAGGTGGTAAGTTATATGCTTTCGTTATTGTTGATGACTTTAGTAGATTTACATGGGTTTTATTTTTAATTTCAAAAGATCAATGTTTTAAATCATTTTGATCTTTGAAAAGACAATTCAAAATGAAAAAGGCATATCTATTGCATTTATTAGGAGTGATCATAGTAGAGAAGTTTTGAATATTTTTGTGATAATCATGGCATTTCACATAATTTTTCTGAACCTAGCACACCACAACAAAATAGTGTAGTCAAATGAAAGAATAGTTCTTTACAAGAAATGACTAGGACTATGATTAATGAGTATAGTTTACTTAAGTATTTTTTTTGGCAAAAGTGGTTACAATTCCATGCCATGTTATTAATAGGATTAACATAAGACATACGATCTACAAAATGCCTTATGAATTTTGAATGGCAAGAAACCTAAAATTAGTCATTTCAAATTATTTGACTGCAAAATGTTATATTTTAAACACCAAAAATAGTTTTGGTAAGTTTGATTCCAAAATGAATGAAGGCATCTTTTTATGTTAGTCATTGACTAGTAAAACATATAGAGTTTTTAACAAAAGTACTCATGTAGTAGAAGAATCTATGTATATTGTATTTTATGAGACTAACTCATTTGAAAGGAAAAGAGATTTTAAGAATGATGGTATAGATGTGTCCAAAGATTTAAAGCAACTATCCCTTACGGATTAAGGATAAGCATCTCACGAAAAAATTGTTGAACCAAGTGAAGAAATAAAAGATGGAGAACTACCAAGATATTGGAGATACAAGAAGGATCATCCCTTCAACCAAATAATCGGTGATATTCAATAAGGGGTAAATACTTGGTCTCATTTTAATTTATTGCACTTCGCTTTTATTTCAAATATTAAACCTAGAACTATTAAAGACGCCTTAAATGATGAAAATTGGTTTTTGGCTATGAATGAAGAATTGAGTCAATTAAAAGGAAACAAGGTTTGGAACTTAGTACTTAGGCTTAAAGGTCATCCAATAATAGGTACTAAATGGGTCATCCTTTTGACTAAATAATAGGAGATATCCACCAAGGGATAACTACTCGCTCTCACTTTAATTTATTACATCTTCCAGGTATTTCCAAGATTGAACCTAGAACTATTGAAGAAGCCTTAAATGATGAAAATTAAACTTTGGTTATGAATGAAGAACTGAACCAATTCGAAAGAGCTAAAATTTGGACCCTAGTATCTAGACCTAAAGATCATCCAAATAAAGGTAGTAAATGAGTATTCAAGAAAAAAAAATAGATGAACAAGGAAATATAGTTAGAAACAAGGCAAAATTAGTGACAAAGGGATATAACCAAGAAGAAGGAATAGATTACAATGAAAATTTTGCCCCTGTAGCTAGATTAGAAGTCGTTAGACTCTTACTTCCTCTTCCATTGCATATAGGTTGTAAATTGTTTCAAACGGATGTTAAAAGTGCTTTATTAAATGGTTTTATACAAGAAGAAGTTTATGTTGAGTAACCCCCTAATTTTGAAAGAAATGGTACACCCGAACATGTCTTTAAATTATCTGAAGTATTATATGATTTGAAATAAGTACCTAGAGCATGATATGGATAGCTAAGTGCATTTTTACTTCAAAATTGTTTTGAAAGAGTGAAGTTAATGATACATTTCTCATTAATAAAGACAAATAATTTATTAATTTTTTAAATTTACTTAGATGACATTATTTTTTGCGCTACTAATGAACAATTATGTCAAGAGTTTACTAAGTATATGGGTATGGAGTTCGAGATGAGCATAATGGGAGAGCTGAACTTCTCAAACTCCAAATCAAGAAAATGAAAGATGGTATCTTCATCAATCAAGCCAAGTACATAAGGGAACTAAAATGATTTGGTATGGATCAAATAAAACCATTGGGCACTCCTATGAGCACTTTACAAAATTGAATAAGGATGAAGATGGTAAGGAATTAAATATAAAGGAATATTGAGGTATGATTAGTAGTCTATTGTATTTAACTGCTAGTCGACCTGATATTGTGTTTAGTGTTTGTCTATGTGCTCGTTTTCAATCCTCACCTACAGAATCTCATTTATTAGCCATTAAACGTATTTGGTGATATTTGAGTGGTACATTGCATTTAGGACTTTGGTATCCTAGGAATGCATTAGTTGGTTATTCAAAT
>JAOXYD010000135.1:19338875-19355683 GCA_028565735.1 Pinacopodium congolense | reverse complement strand
TGATGCATTAAACTTGGTTAATTGCCTTTTACATGTGGAATTGAATTTTTAACTTAGGTTGATATTTGAAGAAGTATGAATTAAATTAAATGCATTTGCAACTTGATTTGATGAATAAATCTTATAACATTTCCATGCATCAAAATTGTTAAAGGATCAAGAAAGCATTTTCAATCCTTATGGTGTCAAATTTTGAATTGATTTTCCTATATTTATATGACTGATTAATGCTTTCGTCTTGCCTTTAAAAGCAAAATTCTCCAACTCAATCAGAGACAACTCCTGGACTTGGAAAGATGCTTCGAATGAGACTATCCAGAATCTTAACCCCCTGCCTTACCTTCCAGTTAGCTCCCAAACAGATAGATTGGAATGGCTGGTTAGGCCTACAAAAAACTTTATTAATTCTTCAACCTATAAGCTGCTAAAACCTCTGAACCCTCTTGTTCCCTGGTACAACCTAGTCTGGCATAATAAATCTAGCCCTAGATGCTCCTTTATTCTTTGGCTAGCTTTCTTAATAAACTTCATACGAGGGACAAGCTCCTTTTGACGAAATCCCCTAACTTTTGCTCCCTCTGTTTATCTAATAATAAAAACCTTAACCATCTGTTCCTTGAATACTCTTACTCAAAAACAGTCTATTTATACACTCTTCAACATTTTCAGCTTCAATTGCTACCCTGCTCAATCTCTTTGATTTTCTTCAGTGGTACTGCCATCCCCCTAACCGTAGCACCACCGATACAAACCTTTTGTCTTCTATTCTTACTATTACTGTCTACCATCTTTGGCAAGAACGTAACAATTGAACCTTTATAGACTCAGCCTTGGATGTTGGGAACCTTTCAACCAAAGTAGTCCTTCACACTATGGAAGTTGTCAACCTAAACATTGATGAGAAGTAATCATACTGTAGTGTTCTGTAAGTTTTTTTCCTAACCTTTGTTTTGCAGGTGTCCCTCGTGCAGGTCCCCTCCTTAAACGAAAAAAACCATGGTATCCAGGCTATAAGCTGCACATTGGAGGCCCCAGTAAACCCTTTGGTCCAGAGTACTAAAGAACCCCTTCTAGAGAACCTATAAGGCCCCTGATCCCGCTCAAGTTCAAGTTGTCTCCTATTTCGGTAGAAAGAGGAAAGTGGCTTGTAGATCTAAGCCAATGTTACATCCTTATTCGGTTCTCTCTTCATTTGCTGATGTTATATCCCTGGAAGACTCAACTCCCCCTAGATTCTAGAAGAAGCCGAGGTTCTTTAATTTGTATGGCTGATCTTCTTACCCATAAGCCTCGTCAAGAACGTAATCAATCTAGAGGATGTGGATCTGAATCTTCGGTCAAAGGTACGGTTCATGTGAAGTCTAAAAATTCCTTTGAGTAGCTGTTTGTTTTGGATCTGTTGTTTCATCTCTTGAAGGTTTTGGTTCTAGACCTAGTTCCAGCTCTTGTTTTGGATAGGTTTTTCTTCCCTTTCTCTTCTTCCTTCATTTTTGCCTTCCCCAACAAGCTGTGCTATGTTTTTGCTGGTTTCTGTTCCTGTTGGGGTTGTGGTTTTTGTCCTGGTCTCTAGTGAACAGTAACTCTTTTGTATAAATTCATCTCTTTGGTTAATCTAATATAATCTTCTCTTATTTATAATTTTTTTACAAATTAATAATATATTATTAGTAATTAATACTATTAATTAATTGATTATATGATTTAATTTACAAATTTAAATTATGATTATAAAATTATATTTATAAATAAAAAATAAAAAATTGTTAATTTATTTAAAATTTTAGGAAATCATATTTTTGTTATTTAGGGAATCTAATAGAAGAATATTATATTACACCGTTTGGAAAAGTCTTTTCATTTCATATCTTAGAATTGAAACTGAAAATCCCTACCTAGTTTTCTCCTATATGTAAAAAAATTATATACATATATATATATATGTATGTATGTATGTATGTATGTATGTATGTATTTGGAGCTTACGGTTGGAATGTGGAGAAAGGCTAAATTGTCAAGTAATTCAAAGTAGGATACAAGAAACAACTAGGGGAATCCTTGGCATATTCTGCTTATCCGAAAGGAGATGATATTCTGTGTAACACTCACACCTCCAGTGTTACTTCAACCCAATTTCTTGCTTCCACGTCTCCTATATCCCAACCCAGCTATTAGTGGGGCCTACAGTTTACTTCGAATTCATGAGCCGGCGCACACGCACTAGAACATCCTTCACAATTTCCTTTAGATAGAGTCCATTGATTAAAAAGATTATCTTTTATAAAATACAACAGAGTTGAAAGCTTTTGTGTATCTGACATTCAGAGTTCGTGAGCAAAAAGCAATCGCTTTTTTCTCTTATCGACTTGGTTTCGAAAGGTCTTTACCCTTCTTGAATGATTTTATCGCCTCTCTTGTTCAAGTCTGCGTGTGTTTCTGATTCTAATTCTCAAATTCTGCAGCGTCATCAGTATCAGGAATCACTGACTTTTGAGTCCTGTTGTAGGTTATCAGGAAGTCTTTTGTATTATACTTGTTTATCTTAGCTAACTGTTGTTTGACATTTGTGCCGAAGAAAAGATCTTTCTTTTTAGAATCCTCTTATGGTTTGTACCTGATGATTGCGATTGATGTTTTCTGCTGTTCTAAGGATTTTGGCTGCTCCATTTTCTTTCTTGGAAGTATTAAAGTTTGTATCTGTGTAATTTTGGCTGATTAATTTCGTTCAGCAATATCATGGTGGTGTGTTTGACGGTGGCTTGATATGTTAACAGATGAATATTCACATGGACCTGAATTTTATGGACAAGAAAGGACTTATTTTATATGTGCTTCTAGTTGCGTTTACGACATCGAAATTTTTTGATCAATAGGTTAAAAAGAAGAAGTAGCCCAAAAAACTAAAGTGTTTTGACTTGATCTGCGTGGCAATTTCTGGAGGGATGGCGAAGAGTTGTTTCAAGCAAGAGCATGATTTCGGTAGATGCTTATAAAGCCTAGTATCCTTGTTTATATATACCAACTTGTTGCATTATATGGAGCTTTTGACTATTTTTCTTTCAGAGAAGAGACGCGCAGAGGCTGCACGAATCAGGGAGAAATACCCAGATAGAATTCCGGTTAGAATTTAACATTAATTTGAATAATAAGTTTTGTTGTTACGTCTGGTAAATGCTAGATAATCTGCATTTATGCCTGTGGGGACTATTTATATGAACAATTTATAGAGCAAATTTTGAGGTTGGGGCTGTAATAAATTGAGACCTTGACACATATTGGTATTGGTTAATAAGGCAGTTCAAGCTTGCATCTTTAATTTGGATTTGCATGAGAGTTTGATGTCTTGAAGTTAAAATGCATTGGTTAAAGTGGCAGGAAGGTTTCAGAAATGAGGACACACTCTAATTTTAGAAAAAAGTTTAGTTGGGCACTCCTCATATTCTGGCACCTTTCATCACCACTCTGTGCAGAATAAATAGGCTAAGTTTGAAGATTTTTGGTGTTTTTTAGTTTGATCAAACTTATATTTGATACTCTTATTCACAAAATACTTTGTTATATGTGTCACATTTAGTTAAATGACTTGATTCAAATGTAATTTTTCTCTTCAAAAAGTATGATATGTGAGCTTGATATCCCATATATTTGTTTCTTATTTCTGTTGTATCAAATTAATAGAATGTGCTTGGTTGATCTTCTTCTCTGTTGGTCCTCAATCTGACGTGTTCGGATTTTGTGTTTTCAAGGTGATTGTTGAGAAGGCAGAAAGAAGCGATATACCTAATATTGATAAGAAGAAGTAAGCTTCTATTTTGTGCAGTCACTGCTTTCTGTCTAAGCTTCTACTTTGTGCAGTCACTGCTACATGTTTTATTTCTGTCTGTGCTTCTATCAAATTCCATCTTGTAAGATTAGTTTATTTTCCTCTATTCTTGAAGAAAACCTTTAAGGTTGAGCTTTACCTTGTTCTATGGAAAAAGATTGTTGGATTTTTTTTATAAATTTTTTCATAACAGGGAACTTACAAACCTATCTTTTAGCTGTGTACTATGTAAATGTTTAGTGCATGTGTTCAAAATAAGTCATTTGGTGTTCAAGATATGGACTTGATTCAAATAGGTGTTGGGAGGGCCCAAGGACCCAAGAAACTCAATTACTTAATTCTTAGGGAGTCTATGTGACTTGAATCCAAGACTTAATGTTTGGAGATTTTTAGGAATTCTCTTCCAACCACTTGAACCACCCCCTAAAGGAGCTTGTTGGACCTTCTTTCTTCTTTCTTCTTAAAACTAAATGATTGATGACCATCCTTTTTGCAATTCACATATACATAGTGTGACTCTGGGTCATATCTACAGAAAATCTCTTTTTAAGATAAATGGCTTAAACTTCTTAGATGGGCCCGTTGGTTTAGGGTGAAGGGACGATTCATGGGGTTATGAATTTTAACAATGGTACCCTTCTGAAATTGAAATCCAAAGAATTGGTAATATATCTTCAAAGCTCTTTACTTTAGATAAAACAGTATACTAGAGGACTGACTATCTCAACCAGTCTTAATAATTTATAATCAATTTTTCTAGTTTATTTAATGTCGAGTATGAGCACATGTTACTTGCAAAAAGTGAGAAAACTGAACCTGTGAATCCACATATTTTTCATTCTATTCACACATGCCGATGGAGTCTATGGTGACATATTTATGAAGATAAAACATTCCAGGATGGTCTTTAAGCCTTTTTGGTATTCCCTTGAAGTAGCAACAAACTCTTTCTTCACCTTTGTCATCAATTTCTGATGAGACATTTTTAGTAATGCTGCCTCTTAATTGGACTTTATTGTATAGTTGAGGTATTTTTTACTGTACCCTTTATTTTTTCCTTCTTAAGTTACAGTGAACCATAAACCAACTGTTAGCAGTCTTCTTGCTCGATAGTTTCTATTAATGTTCATTTACTGCATATTACTTCATTCCTACCATGATAATTCCACTTTTTTAGTGATGGTTTGGTACTTAAGGTAAATGTTTGATTCTGGCTAATTCTTGCTTGTTGACTTTGAAGTTCCTTCCTTTTATTTAACTTTGCTGTTGAAATAACAGGTACCTTGTCCCAGCAGATCTAACTGTTGGACAGTTTGTTTACGTTATCCGCAAGAGAATCAAATTGAGTGCTGAAAAGGCAATCTTTATTTTTGTTGATAATGTCCTTCCACCTACTGGTAAACTATTACGGAGCTTGTTACTTTGTTGATATCTGTTTATGTTTAAGGAAAAAAATGTATATGTTTGTTATTGTACCTGGCATTTGTAGGTGCTATTATGTCTGCTATATATGAAGAAAAGAAGGATGGAGATGGGTTTCTGTATGTTACATACAGTGGAGAAAATACATTTGGGTCCCAGCTCTAACTATAGACTTATTTTCTGGGCTTGCGCTGCTTCTTTCCTCGTTTCTCCATATTGGTTGCACAATTGCTTCATCACCAGGAGCTGATAGTTTGTTATTTTCCTTTTCCTATTTGAAATTCATGGGACTCGGCAATGGCAATCATGTATAGGTATATTTTGTATATAAGCTCTAAGAGCACTTTCTCATGTTAAGGTTTATGACTTCATCTTTATAAATAATTCATCTTGAGAGATTGCTATTTCTTGGCCCGAAGGTTTCTATAATACTCGTTAACAATCAACTTATGAGGGGAAAGTTCCTTAGGTATGTTGATGATAATGGAATCAATTTTCTAGTATTACTATTACGTTGATATCTGTTTTGGGATGGTGAGTGATGTGGAGTCACTTTTGGAAGTGTCTACCTTTGTAGCCCGTCTCATTCTACATGGGCCCTCTCTCGCCATGTGTCCTGCGTCTGTCGCCTTGTCTTATGTCGTCGCTGGCTAGTCCAAGCTTCATTGTAGCCTAGCTTTGTGCGATCTTTCTCTTCTCATTTCTCGTTTTATTTTCAGCATTCAATTTTGGTTGCAATTTACTTTTAAGGAGCTATATTGCTGGGTTGATTACTTTTTGTCCTATTGCTTGCGGTAGCTGAGAATAAAACAGTCTATATTTGATATGATTTCGAAGATGTCGAAGATCACTTAATATAAATTTATTAGATCTAATTATATTGATTGGAATAAGACTGTTTGGATATATTTGTGAAGTATTGAAAAAGACAATCATCTTAATGATAATCCAACTGTATCGTATAAGACAGGTATGGTTGCGAGATAATGCACGAATTTACAACTATGAAATTCTATTGATAGTGAGGTAATTAATTTGGTTGATCACTATAAGTATCTTAAACAACTAATAAGTTATTTGGAGTTTAAGTATTTTAAAAAAGGGTATATTTCTCATATGTATGATGTCAACAGAGGCTTGTATCAAGCTAAACAATAAATTCGATCTTTTATAACTCATTAATTTCAAGAGAATTTATAATTAACTTAACATCTTATTACCATCCAGAAGAGCAATCAAACCTAATTAAAACAAATGGTTGTGATGACTTTTTTACTTAGCTTTCATCCTAAATATAATACCCGCACTCTCTCTATTCCAAGATTTCAGCTATTTAGGAAACCTTCACATAGTTACTTCGCACAGAAACAATGTATTTGTTATTGCCTCTCAACATAATAATGCCCTTGCCAGTAGAAATAGCATGAATAACCCTGAATATCCACTTAATAGAAGAGGAAAAGGTCTTTTATTATAATCAAAATAATGCTTCAAGGGGAGTTATATGTCATTATTATCATGATCTAAGTTATATCAAGCGCAATCGTCAGAAATTACAACTACAAAACTGAAATTACAATTGCAAAAATGTAACTCAAATACTTAGTCAGCCTATAGTGGCTCCATTGATGTTGCACCTAGCTTATATCTACATAATTCTTTAGTATGAAGAAGCATTAAAGTCTTCATCTAATCCTATAGCATTAAAGTCTTCATCTAATCCTATCATTGCCATTCCTGATTCAGGTACACCAATACACATGCCTTATTCTTCTCTCCTAAATGATTTATTGATTTTGATGTCACAGATTATATGAAAGGTAATTTTAGTCTTTTTTCTACTTTTCAACCATTCACATCCCTTAGGTCACTTTGGCAGATGGATCTACTTCATATATCTTGGGTTCTATAATAAAAGAAACAACACTTATATTAATTAAAAACCAAGATTTCATACATAAATATGCAAAAACACAACTAAAATCTGAAATAAATGAAACATAAATGAAATAACAACACAAAAACACTAGAGTTTCTAGGTCTAGAATAAGGAAGAAATGAAATACAAAATAAGACACACCAAAAAATAAGCTAAACTAAGAAGAAAGAAAGAAAAACTATGGAGAAACCCCTAAAACTGAGACGGTTGCAAATCGCAAAAGGGTTTCCTCTGTCTGGAGGCTAAATGATGCTTATATACTTAGGTTTGGCTCAAAATGGTGTCATTCTAACTTTTTTTTCCGCTATCTATGTGGTTCGGCCGACAGGTTTTATGAGAAGCCTCATTTAGCCGATCGATCCTTGAATTTAGTCAATCGATGTCTTGCATTTGGTCGACCGATGTCTTACCTTCGATTGACTGATCTTCATTCATTGATGACAACTAAATTTGTTTCAAATGCTCCAATCTTTCTACTTTTTGGTATCAAATGTGTATAAATACATTTAACCTAACATTAAATGTAAAATGAAGATAATTTAAGCATTTAAACAATAAAATAGGATTTAAATTACATCTAAATGCATACAAAAACTTAATATATTCCAATCTTATCGAATATCCTCGCATTTAAACTATTACTTGTCCTCAAACAATAAATCAAATGCTTCACTCAAACAATTCCGATTAAGAGTTAATACGTAATGAAGTACACAAAAATCATTCAATGCTTTTAATCCAATTCACTATTTGGAACTCTATCATGATAAAAAAACAAGTTAACCACAAGCAAAGCACACAGTTAGTCGAAAGGTAACTCAATGTGCACAATATCTAGCATTTAAGCCATTTTGCATTGGTGATCATATAAACAAGTCAAGGATGTTTAAAATGACCTAAAAACAACCACAAATACAACGCATAAGCACATTTTAAGCAATTTTTGAGAGATCATCTAACTTTTTTACGCGAAGGTGAAAATTTTATCGTCAGAACCCCCAATTATTGGGCTAGTTCACCATCTCAAATGGCTTTTAGTACCACTCTTAACTTCAATCTTCATTTGACTAAAACCAGTGGGGAGTAAATTATTCCTTTTATTCACACACGTAAAAACAAAAACAAAAATTTCTTCTATTTCTATCCCTTTTTGTCTTTTTATTTTTTCTATCTTTTCTTTTCTTTCTCTTTTTGACACTTTATTTCAAGCATCCAATCCACGTTCATATGATAAATTATACAAAATGCACTTAAATATCAAACATCATATGTAAGAGTCACTAAACAAATGCAAGGCACTCAAGAAAAAAAAACTTTAGAGTTATGATCATTTCAAGAGTCAAGCAAAGTTCCTCAAATCAAAAGGATCAACATCATTCCTGTATCACAATTAACTATTAGCTAAAGATCAAAATCATTCAAGCTACCATATTCTCATCATCACCATCAAATTCATAACAATTAAAGTATGTAAAAATTTTCAATTTCTTCTTGCCCCATCCCCACGCTTAATTGGAACATTGTCTCCAATGTCCTTCTAGCAGTAAAAACACAAGGATGGGAACAAGAATATTCCTCTGATAGATGTAAACCTTGAAATCCTAAATGGAGAACAGATCATATGCGTTAGCTCCCTCTTGAAAAATAGCAGCCCATCTTCCTCCTTAAACCAAAACACAAAAAAAGCAAATAAAAGACGCAAATTAAACCAACCAATAGATATTTACAAACAAAAACAAAAACAAAAGGATACGGATGAGATACCTCCCATCAACCATTTATTTTAGGTCATAAGCTTGACCCTCGACATATATACATCATCAATTGTTAAATACATACTTGAGCCTAACAGGAAACATGCCCAAACTCCAGGAGGAGCCTAGAACACCTTCCCTTAAGGTTGGCTCCCTATCAATATGATGTTCCATATCTTCTGGGGAGTGGAACTGCATTGTCTATTATTAAATTCTAATGTCCACTCTAGCCGATAGGTACTGCCCTTCTCACACTAGAATGGTCTTCGTAAGAGTATCACCAATAGATGTGGAGACTCGACATCTTACTCACTACCTTTGGTCTTCAGCTCACTTACCCATAACTCTCCTAAAAACTTTACTTTTTATGGCTCTTATTATCTCTTCTTCACTTCTTCATCTTCTTAAACCTAGGAACTTTTAGGAAAAGGAAACGAAATTCGGTTATCAATAACATGAAATGTATCGCTTACCTTAGGAGGTTGCGCACCCTCCATCTTTTCTCAAACTAATGGCTCTTCCTCTCCTAGCTTCTCTTGCTCTTCCTCTATGGCTTTTAGGTGCCCCCATTGATCTCCACTCTTTGATGGATAGTCACACACCTCCTCTTTTAGTGCTCCTTCTAATTGGCTAAGCATGCTTTCAGATGCTTAGACTTCTAAGCTTTGAACCACATTAGCTAAGTGGCTTAATTGATCTTTTAAGTCTTCAAGCTACTCCTCGTTTCCTACTGAAATTGAAGAGTGCTAGACGTCAAGCTCATGACAATCTCCTCTAATGAAATCCCATCAACTTGTAGTGGCAATGGTGGAGGTGGAGGCTCTAGCTAGAAGTATGGCTAGTATTGATAATAACATGGTGGAGAATCGAACCTATATTGCGTATCTTGCAAAATAGGAAATGTACAAAAAGGATAACCTAAACATGAACAAACATCACATACTTTAGCTTGTTCTTCATCCATCGATACTTACGCTGCTAAGGGTGAGAAATTTTTCACTTGATGCTCTAACCTAGAAGTAGCAAAAGAATCAAATGCATTATCAGGATAATAAAAATAAGAATCAAACTCATAGGCTCGCTGATAATGATCCATTGCCGCTATAGAAATTATAAAAATTTATGAATCAAAGACAAATAAAAGATAAGATGACTAAAAACAACAATAGAAAATAACTAAATCACAAGCGTAACTCCCCAGCAACAATGCCAAAAATTTGGTAGATTAGTGGTATGTAACATCCATATACCCCCTGAAAGGATATGCAAATGTTAGTTAAAACAAGACTTAAACATATAAAATCAATACAATGAATTGCTAGAATTCAAACAACCAATTATTCCTTTCTCCATACATATTCGATTTCAGACAAAATTTAACCAGCACACTGAATTTATCTAAATATATGCTTCAACTATAACACTATCATGAATTAAAGTTATTACATTATAAACCCTTAAACAAAACAGAAAATATCTGAAGTTCAAATATACTTTGTATTACAATATTTATAAATTGTTAACAAAATACATTACATTGAACTCAGATAAACATTCCCAAAACAAAACATATATACTTTCATAAACATGCATCATTTCAACTAAGGTATATTTTGAGGCCTTGCATCGTAAGCTACCAAATAATAAATTTACTTAACCTATCTAACTAAGTGGCTAAGAGAGTCAGGGTCGATTTTACAAGGAGTTAGGTTATGCTAAAGCTATTCTAATGTTGCTAAAAAGGAAAAAACAAAAAAAACCCTAGATGCAAAGACATTAAGCTAAGCACTAAAGAAAATTAACAAAACATAAGCAAATAAACAAGAAACAAATAAAAATTACAAAAAAGTGGGTAGAAGATAAATTCAAGATTCTAAACTTATAATATATCCTTGAAATGGATAAGTTATGATTGGTGTAAGATGTTAGCCTCTAGGTTCGAACAAACTCTCAAACCCTCAATTCCTTCAATTTTAGATAGGTCATATACGATAGAAAACCTACCCCCAACCATAAGGCAACCTAGAACAAGCTCTCTAGATTTAATGATGTGACAAGTTTAACAAATTAGGGAACCTAAGCCATGATCACATAAGCTCAGATCATGTAACCTAGAGGATTAGAGTCCCAGACTACTAGGCTAAGTATTCTGAAAAATCTGACTAGCCTATTGCCACTTGGAACATCGCTAAGGACAATTACGTATCACATGGTTCCATCTTCGCAATTGAACTAAGAATCATACATAGGTTAGCTAATCCTAAGCAATTCTCACAATTATTCCTCCAAAATTCCATCATTAACTTCTAACCTAAACATACACTAGCCTAATATCATGAAAATAACACAAAATACAAATTGAAAATATAGAAAATAAAATAATAACACAGAAATAATAACACAGATAACGAGAATATGCTGAAAAACAAAATAAAAACACTTATATTAATTAAAAACCTAGATTCCATACATAAATATGCAAAAACACAAGTAAAATATGACATAAATGAAACAAATGAAATAACAACAAAAAAACACAAAAACGCTAGAGATTCTAGGTCTAGAATAAGGAATAAATGAAATATAAAATAAGAAATACCAAAAAATAAGCGAAACTAAGAAGAAAGAAAGAAAAACTATAGAAAAAACCCTTAAAACTAAGGAGCTTATATAGTTAGATTTGGTTCAAAACAACGTCATTCTCGGTTATTTTTTCCACTGTCTGTGTGGTTCGGTCGACCGATGTTTTTTGTTCGGTCGACCGATCTTTGAATTCGGTCAACTGATGTCTTGCATTCGGTCAATCGATCTTCGTTGAACGATGACAACTAAGAATGATGACATCTAACTTTGTATCAAATGCTCTAATCTTATTCCTTTTTTATACCAAATGTGTATAAACACATTTAACCTAACATTAAATGCAAAATGAAGATAATTTGAGCATTTAAATAATAAAATATGATTGAAATCACATATAAATGTATATAAAAACTTAATATATTCCAATCCTATCAGTTAGACATTACTTAATACATCCCTAAGGACTCGAAAACATTAATTTATCAAACTACAGGACACTTTTAACCTAAAGGTTCATTTTACAAAAATTCTACTAGGAAAATTGGTATCATATACGTTTCAATTATCTCAATTATCATTACCTACATACTATTGGATTCAATTAACAATCTAAACTCATTAAGTTTGCCATGGTGGTCCAAATATGAAATTAGGTTACTATCATTTTTTATAAAAAATAAATCAATAAATCAAATTGAAAGGAAAGGCACTTGACGTGTTATGCCATTATGACACCGTATTCAAGTATAAGTGGCCATCCTCCTAACAGGCGAAACTTAGTGATTAATAACTAACTATATTACAATAATTACTAACTTATTATTCTTATTCTTATCTAAAATTTTCATGATTTTTAATTGAAAACTATTAAGAATTTTACTATAGTTGTTAAGATAAAAATGATCAATACAACTTAAAAAAATTTTTAAAATTTTTTAAAGATTATCTTGATTTTTCAAAAAATTCATTAAAAAGATACCTATAATAATTAAAATATTCCTCGAGTCATTATAGTATTTCTCTTATCACTGAAATATTCCTCTAGTGACGTAAAAAAGTTTTCAAAAATTGAATTTGACAATCTATACACTAATTAAAAGCTCTCAACGAGCAAATGAACTTTCATAATTGATAGGGTTGCATTCGAAGTTAATTCCATAATGGTTTAATGTGTTAATATACATTTGTATAATGAGAAATGCATGATTTAGACTTAGTTTGAAATTATTTTATTGTTTTGATGATATTTAAGTATTTTAATGTGATGTTTGTTGATCTTGGGCAAGAATTCTATCACTTTGGTGTGAATATCTATTGTAGGTTCAAGTGGAATTGACTTAAGAGACACCTATGTACCTAGAGGAGCTGTGGAACAAAGTTGAGAGTTAGAAGTTAGGAGTCTCCATACCAAATATTAAAGCTATATAATGAGTCATGAAGAGTGCACAAAGGAAAGATCAAAACAAGCTGAGCTGAGGAACTATATTTGGTACAACTAAATTACAAAAGGCATTAGGTGCAATTTTAGAGCTCCAAATGTTATGAAAGTTTACAAGGTGCTAGAAAAACATGTCAAGAGTCTACATATCAAATTGAAATTTGGAGGTCTATAGATGAATATATATTGAAAATACTTAGTAGAGGTTAAAGTTGGAAAAGCCAACATGGCGGGATGACGTGGAGTGATGTGTTTAATTATGTTTTTATGTTATTGTGGACATAAGAAGATGTCAAGAAACCGTAGAACCCACCATTCTGAACCTAGGGAATATACAATACAAAAATAGAGGGTTTTGAAAAGAGAAAAACGTGAGAAGACTTAAGATTAAGGAGTAAAATTGAGATTCAACAAACATTATCCAGATTTCCAACAAGAGGGCTATCATCATCATCATTATTTTTCTATTTTCCTTTTCTTTCCTTTTGATGTTTAATCTTAATAGTGTTTGTTTGAACATGATTATGGATTGTTAAATCTACTTTATGTATTTTTCTTAAATTGTTTATGTAACTTTTACCATATTGATTTAATGCATGATTGATTGTGTTAATTGTTAAGTTTATAATCATTTCGAATCGAGAGATTATTTTAATTTATTTTAGTTAAGGTTCGCAACGAGAGTTGGTAGCTTAACAAACCTACAATTAATTGTTTAATAAGTGATTGAAAAGAGATATTAATTAATTATTAATTGTCTTTAGGATTGCTTAAAATCCAATTGAATTATTTAGGAGTAGTGTTGTGAATCAAAAGGTTAAAATTTAACTTTTAAATATTTCAATTGGGATTAATTGTTTAGGCCTCAAGGAGGGTAATCAACTATTGGATATTTAGAATCAAACATAATTAATTCAACAAGGTAGAAGAATGATAAACAAGGATAGAACAACCCCTAAGTCTCCCTTATGAGTATCTTCTTTGTTTTACTTTCTTCTACGATTAAATTCATTTAAGTTTCATTAGTTTAGTTTAATTTTCAGTTTCTATAATTTTTGTTTACCTTAAACAAAGTGCAATTCAGATTTTTAAGTGTATAAAATCAATTCTTATAGGATCAATATCAGTTATACTAAAAGTTACGACCTGTATATTTGTAGTGTAGCTAAAATTAGTAAAAAACAATTGCAAGAAATTCAAATCCTTATTAGAATTAAAATAATTAAATAAAAATATTTTTGAGGCCTTAATTGCATTTTTTTTTTTGGAAATTCTAGCACTTTTTAATGGCGGGACCTTAGGGGTTTTCTTTTTGCATTGAGGCAAGTTCAATATTGATGTTGGTAGGCAACAACTACCAAAGACGACAAATCTATGGTTGAGAATTCTTTATACCCTTTTCCTTTGATATTCATAATGTTTCCAGCAATTTTATGGAAAATGTTTGGTATTACTAGGTTAGGTTCAGTGAGAGGAGTCAACTAGTATGGTTATTTGGTCAGTTAGAGTCATCAATAGTGGTAAATGATAAAAGGGTGATTTATAGTGAATAGGGAAAATTTCAAGGCCTAAAGTGTAGAAATGAGAAACTTTATAATAGTTTATGGATATTACGTTCTCTTACCTTTACAAGAAAAATGCATCCTCAAATTTATAATAAATCTTTATTGGGGAAACATATACGACTATATTTCCCACATCTCTTATTTTGTTTCCTAACTAAGATCTTGTTTAGAACAAATAAATTTTACAAAATTTTGTGAAATTTATTTGCAATTCCAAATTTTTGTGTTTGGAATATAAAAAAATATTCATTTCAATTCTGAAATTTGAATTCCATATAATTCAATATAACTAATCCAAATTTCATCAAAATAGTTAGGATTTGCAAATGAATTTCATAAACTTAAAAGGCACATTTTTGTCTTCCAAAACTACCTTTACTAATCTTTTTTATGTGATTTTTAAAACAATTATAATATTATAAAAATATTACCATATTATATTATATTATATTATATTACAATAATAATTTTTATGTAATTACGTAATAATTAATATATTATAATAATATAATAATTATACAATACTATAATATAATTATTTAGTTTGATAAAGCTATTGTTAGACCCTGAACCTCATTATGTTGTAATGTTTCCTAAGTATGAATATATATATATATATATATATTGATGATTCAAGTAATTAAATAGTTTTGGATGACCTTGTAAGGCGTTCTGATGGAATCATAACGTTTAAATTAATAAAATAATTTTCAAAATTTTTTTATAATCGAGATCCGGTTAGCCCGACCCCAGTGTCATTGGACTATCCCAATATCTTGCATAATGTATATGTACATATATAAGCATAAAAGACATGTATAAAGTATTTATATACTATACCATGTGTAAGATGTTGATAGGATGTCATAAAGTGATCCGTCAATGGATGCCATGTGTAAGATGTTGATAGGATATCATAAAGTGGGCATTAATGGACATTAATGAAAAAAAAAAGAAGGATGAGTGCCATAGGTCTTCTCCAAAACCAAATGAAAATCAATTTTCATCTTCTTCTTCTCTCCACCTACGGCTAGATAAGGAAGTAAAGGTGAAATAAGTGTTTAAGCTCTCTTTTCTCTCTCCATTTTCGTGTATGATGAAGCAAGAAGTATGAAGTTAGGTTTGGACGATTATGTTGATTTTTCTTTCTCTCATCTCTCATGTTTTTTTCTCTCCCACACCATAGTTCCTACATCATCTTCAAGCAAAGGTGAAGGAAGGTTAGTCACTTGTTCTCATAAACTAGTGATGCTTATAGAAGATTGTATGCTTTGCCTAATGATTTATAAGTTTAGGAGTTGGTAACAACGTTGGCTGAAAGGATTCTGTTGACCTGTGTCTGGTTATTTGGCTATATATTGAGTTATAGATGTCCAAATGGAGTGATTTTTAGGGCATATGAAACTAAACACATATAGCTATAAGTTTTCTATAGAACTCAATTTTTTTTAGGCTCTAAGAGGTTCAAAATCTGACTTGAAATGAGTTCTAAAATTCTGCTCCAGATTGTGTACAGTCTGTATAGTATGTGATGTTTAGAGTATAATTCTAGGATTTCTAACCCTTTTTGCATAATCTTGGTGTCATTAGAAAGTTAAGACAATGGGGGAACATTTGGTTAGAGACAAGTTTGCCTAAAACCCTAAGATACTAGGTCTAAATGGCTATGTAAACTTGATATGAAATTATATCATGTGCTCCTTGTTTTGATGGTATAAGTCCTTTGGACTGGTATCAGTCTTTTAGCCATATCATGACCTAGAGACATCCAAATAATATGATCTTAGGATCTTTGGAAACTACACAAGTAGGGCTAAAATTTTTATGAGGATGTGGAGTTTAATCTTGTCTTTAAGAAATTTGAATTCTGACTTGAAGTTGATTCTGGAAATTATGTCCCTATTGTGACCAGTATGTAGTAATTTGACTATATCTCTCAGAAAACTACACCAATTTGCATAAACTATGAGGCTTGAGAAGATAAGACAGGTAAGGACAAATGTCTAGAAGAGAGCTCATGGAAAAAAAATCATAGGAACTATTTCTAATTGGTGAAGTAAGTTTGTTATGAAATTTGTCCTACATGTGATGATGTGTTGGTTTAATGTTATACATATGTTATGTTTTTTTTAAAACATATTGAGAATGTAAAGGAAAGGATTAGGTCTTAAATACATTGATTAAATGGTGACTTATGGCGATATATGTCATGTGATTAGGATCTCTCTAAGGAAGCGATTTTTCCGTAAAGGATAGACTCCAAACATATCAAGAGATTGACAGATCG